>JAAAWM010009137.1:0-19859 GCA_036873465.1 Thinopyrum obtusiflorum
CAAGTTTCTTCCACCTCAAGTGGTCTAGGCTAGCAACGGTGCGCAGGCTCCCCCACTCAACCATCTCTGATGTCCCCTCGGCGGGTTGATACGTCTCCAACGTATCTATAACTTTTTATTGTTCCACGCTGTTATATTATCAATCTTGGATGTTTTGTATTCAATTTATAGCAACTTTATATCATTTTTTGGGACTAACCTAATGACATAGTGGCTAGTGCCAGTTGCTGTTTTTTTTGCTTCGCAGAATATCAGTACCAAACGAAGTCCAAATGCCATGAAACTTTTTGATGATATTTTTCTAGACAGAGACAACTTGGGAGCCAAGGAAGTGCCTGAGGGGAGGCCCGTGGGGCCCACAAGGCACCAGGGCGAGCCAGAGGCCCCTAGCATGCCCTGGTGGGTAGTGGAGCCCTCAAACCCCCTCTCCACCGCCTATCATCTCTATAAATACTCTAAAATCCCAAAAACCCTAGGGGAGCAGACAGATCCGAGTTTCCACCGCCGCAAGTTCCAGAACCACGAGATCCAATCTAGAGGCCTTTTTCGGCAATCTACCGGAGGGGTCAACGATCACGGAGGGGTTCTTCATCAACACCCTTGCCCCTTCGATGATGCGTGAATAGTTTACCACAGACCTACGGGTTCGTAGGCAATAGCTAGATGGCTTCTTCTCTCTTTTTGATCTTCAATACAATGTTCTCCTCGATGTTCTTGGAGATCTATTTGATGTAGCTCTTTTTTTGCGATATGTTTGTTGGGATCCGATGAATTGTGAGTTTTTTGATCAGATCTATCTATGGATATTATTTGGGTCTTTGTTGAACTCTCTTATGCATGATTGTTATAGCCTCGTATTTCTTCTCCAAAACTTTGGTTTGGTTTGGCCAACTAGATTGATTTTTCTTGCCATGGGAAGAGGTGCTCTGTGATGGGTTCAATCTTGCGGTGTCCTCACCCAGTGACAGAAAGGGTAGCGAGGCACGCATGTATCATTGCCATTAAGGATAAAAAGACGGGGTCTATTCCTACATGAATATATCTTGTCTACATCATGTCATCATTCTTATTGCATTACTCCATTTTTCCATGAACTTAATACACTAGATGCATGCCGGATAGCAGTCGATGTGTCGAGTAATAGTAGTAGATGCGGGCAGGAGTCGGTCCACTAATCTTGGACGTGATGCCTATATACATGATCATTGCCTTGGATATCGTCATAATTATTTGCTCTTCTATCAATTGCCCAACAGTAATTTGTTTACCCACCGTATGCTATTTTTCTTGAGAGAAGCCTCTAGTGAAATCTACGGCCCCCGGGTCTATTTCCTATCATATTATTTTCAGATCTGTTAATCCAAAAATGCAAAAATACCTTGCTGCACTTTTTCTTTATCTATTTTATTTTGTGTTTTTGTTAGATCTATTTATCCAATCTCATACAATTTAATCTATCTCAATACCGAGGAGGGATTGACAACCCCTCTTACGCGTTGGGTTGCAAGTTTTTGTTATTTGTGTGAAGGTATTGTTTACATAGTCTGGTGGATCCTCCTACTGGATTGATACCTTGGTTTCATAGCCGAGGGAAATACTTTCGTTGCTGTGCTACATCATCCTCTCCTCTTCGGGGAAATACCAACGCAGTGCAAACAACAATCAAGAAGAATTTCTGGCGCCGTTTGCCGGGGAGGATCAAGTCCAGATCTATCAGGTACACAATCACAAATATCATCTCCTTGCAATTTACTTTATTTGCCATTTGCCTCTCATTTTCATCTCACCCACTTCTAAAACATTTTTGCGAAAAGCACAAAAATATTTTCCTTTTTATTTGCCCTATTTTTCTTTTGCCTTTTTGCTGGTTTGCTAGCTTTGCTTGTGTTACCATGTGCCTTCTGTTTGCTTGCATCTTCGCTTGCTAAAAATCTATTGTTATGGATCCTCATCCACTTGCTAATATTTTTAAAAGATCCAATTATGATGAACCAATCTCTAGTGAGTTGATTGCACTAGATTATATTTATGATGTCTTGCTTGAAATTCATGAATCTGAAAATTGTGATGAAGGGCTAAAAGAAGAAATTTATGAAGTGATTCACGATAGCTCCTTGAATGAAAAGCATGATTGCAATGATATTATTATAAATTCTATTGATGTCAATTGTGTTAATTATATGCAAAACCCCAAACTTGGGGATGATAATTTTGTTGTGTCCACTACTTATTGCAGTGATCATGATTGGGGTGATAATGATTCTTATGAACTTGAAAATTTATTTAAGCCTCATGATGAATATGATATTGATAATAGTGTTTGAAATAATATTGAAAGTGGGTTTGAAAGAGTGTCAACTCTAGGTAGTAATGATCCCACTACTTTGAGAATGATCAATCTTATGAAATTTTTGATAAAAGTGGGCTTGGAGAGGTCATGGGGGGGGGGGGGGGGGGGGGGGGGGGGGGGGGGGGGGGGGGGGGGGGGGGGGGGGGGGGGGGGGGGGGGGGGGGGGGGGGGGGGGGGGGGGGGGGGGGGGGGGGGGGGGGGGGGGGGGGGGGGGGGGGGGGGGGGGGGGGGGGGGGGGGGGGGGGGGGGGGGGGGGGGGGGGGGGGGGGGGGGGGGGGGGGGGGGGGGGGGGGGGGGGGGGGGGGGGGGGGGGGGGGGGGGGGGGGGGGGGGGGGGGGGGGGGGGGGGGGGGGGGGGGGGGGGGGGGGGGGGGGGGGGGGGGGGGGGGGGGGGGGGGGGGGGGGGGGGGGGGGGGGGGGGGGGGGGGGGGGGGGGGGGGGGGGGGGGGGGGGGGGGGGGGGGGGGGGGGGGGGGGGGGGGGGGGGGGGGGGGGGGGGGGGGGGGGGGGGGGGGGGGGGGGGGGGGGGGGGGGGGGGGGGGGGGGGGGGGGGGGGGGGGGGGGGGGGGGGGGGGGGGGGGGGGGGGGGGGGGGGGGGGGGGGGGGGGGGGGGGGGGGGGGGGGGGGGGGGGGGGGGGGGGGGGGGGGGGGGGGGGGGGGGGGGGGGGGGGGGGGGGGGGGGGGGGGGGGGGGGGGGGGGGGGGGGGGGGGGGGGGGGGGGGGGGGGGGGGGGGGGGGGGGGGGGGGGGGGGGGGGGGGGGGGGGGGGGGGGGGGGGGGGGGGGGGGGGGGGGGGGGGGGGGGGGGGGGGGGGGGGGGGGGGGGGGGGGGGGGGGGGGGGGGGGGGGGGGGGGGGGGGGGGGGGGGGGGGGGGGGGGGGGGGGGGGGGGGGGGGGGGGGGGGGGGGGGGGGGGGGGGGGGGGGGGGGGGGGGGGGGGGGGGGGGGGGGGGGGGGGGGGGGGGGGGGGGGGGGGGGGGGGGGGGGGGGGGGGGGGGGGGGGGGGGGGGGGGGGGGGGGGGGGGGGGGGGGGGGGGGGGGGGGGGGGGGGGGGGGGGGGGGGGGGGGGGGGGGGGGGGGGGGGGGGGGGGGGGGGGGGGGGGGGGGGGGGGGGGGGGGGGGGGGGGGGGGGGGGGGGGGGGGGGGGGGGGGGGGGGGGGGGGGGGGGGGGGGGGGGGGGGGGGGGGGGGGGGGGGGGGGGGGGGGGGGGGGGGGGGGGGGGGGGGGGGGGGGGGGGGGGGGGGGGGGGGGGGGGGGGGGGGGGGGGGGGGGGGGGGGGGGGGGGGGGGGGGGGGGGGGGGGGGGGGGGGGGGGGGGGGGGGGGGGGGGGGGGGGGGGGGGGGGGGGGGGGGGGGGGGGGGGGGGGGGGGGGGGGGGGGGGGGGGGGGGGGGGGGGGGGGGGGGGGGGGGGGGGGGGGGGGGGGGGGGGGGGGGGGGGGGGGGGGGGGGGGGGGGGGGGGGGGGGGGGGGGGGGGGGGGGGGGGGGGGGGGGGGGGGGGGGGGGGGGGGGGGGGGGGGGGGGGGGGGGGGGGGGGGGGGGGGGGGGGGGGGGGGGGGGGGGGGGGGGGGGGGGGGGGGGGGGGGGGGGGGGGGGGGGGGGGGGGGGGGGGGGGGGGGGGGGGGGGGGGGGGGGGGGGGGGGGGGGGGGGGGGGGGGGGGGGGGGGGGGGGGGGGGGGGGGGGGGGGGGGGGGGGGGGGGGGGGGGGGGGGGGGGGGGGGGGGGGGGGGGGGGGGGGGGGGGGGGGGGGGGGGGGGGGGGGGGGGGGGGGGGGGGGGGGGGGGGGGGGGGGGGGGGGGGGGGGGGGGGGGGGGGGGGGGGGGGGGGGGGGGGGGGGGGGGGGGGGGGGGGGGGGGGGGGGGGGGGGGGGGGGGGGGGGGGGGGGGGGGGGGGGGGGGGGGGGGGGGGGGGGGGGGGGGGGGGGGGGGGGGGGGGGGGGGGGGGGGGGGGGGGGGGGGGGGGGGGGGGGGGGGGGGGGGGGGGGGGGGGGGGGGGGGGGGGGGGGGGGGGGGGGGGGGGGGGGGGGGGGGGGGGGGGGGGGGGGGGGGGGGGGGGGGGGGGGGGGGGGGGGGGGGGGGGGGGGGGGGGGGGGGGGGGGGGGGGGGGGGGGGGGGGGGGGGGGGGGGGGGGGGGGGGGGGGGGGGGGGGGGGGGGGGGGGGGGGGGGGGGGGGGGGGGGGGGGGGGGGGGGGGGGGGGGGGGGGGGGGGGGGGGGGGGGGGGGGGGGGGGGGGGGGGGGGGGGGGGGGGGGGGGGGGGGGGGGGGGGGGGGGGGGGGGGGGGGGGGGGGGGGGGGGGGGGGGGGGGGGGGGGGGGGGGGGGGGGGGGGGGGGGGGGGGGGGGGGGGGGGGGGGGGGGGGGGGGGGGGGGGGGGGGGGGGGGGGGGGGGGGGGGGGGGGGGGGGGGGGGGGGGGGGGGGGGGGGGGGGGGGGGGGGGGGGGGGGGGGGGGGGGGGGGGGGGGGGGGGGGGGGGGGGGGGGGGGGGGGGGGGGGGGGGGGGGGGGGGGGGGGGGGGGGGGGGGGGGGGGGGGGGGGGGGGGGGGGGGGGGGGGGGGGGGGGGGGGGGGGGGGGGGGGGGGGGGGGGGGGGGGGGGGGGGGGGGGGGGGGGGGGGGGGGGGGGGGGGGGGGGGGGGGGGGGGGGGGGGGGGGGGGGGGGGGGGGGGGGGGGGGGGGGGGGGGGGGGGGGGGGGGGGGGGGGGGGGGGGGGGGGGGGGGGGGGGGGGGGGGGGGGGGGGGGGGGGGGGGGGGGGGGGGGGGGGGGGGGGGGGGGGGGGGGGGGGGGGGGGGGGGGGGGGGGGGGGGGGGGGGGGGGGGGGGGGGGGGGGGGGGGGGGGGGGGGGGGGGGGGGGGGGGGGGGGGGGGGGGGGGGGGGGGGGGGGGGGGGGGGGGGGGGGGGGGGGGGGGGGGGGGGGGGGGGGGGGGGGGGGGGGGGGGGGGGGGGGGGGGGGGGGGGGGGGGGGGGGGGGGGGGGGGGGGGGGGGGGGGGGGGGGGGGGGGGGGGGGGGGGGGGGGGGGGGGGGGGGGGGGGGGGGGGGGGGGGGGGGGGGGGGGGGGGGGGGGGGGGGGGGGGGGGGGGGGGGGGGGGGGGGGGGGGGGGGGGGGGGGGGGGGGGGGGGGGGGGGGGGGGGGGGGGGGGGGGGGGGGGGGGGGGGGGGGGGGGGGGGGGGGGGGGGGGGGGGGGGGGGGGGGGGGGGGGGGGGGGGGGGGGGGGGGGGGGGGGGGGGGGGGGGGGGGGGGGGGGGGGGGGGGGGGGGGGGGGGGGGGGGGGGGGGGGGGGGGGGGGGGGGGGGGGGGGGGGGGGGGGGGGGGGGGGGGGGGGGGGGGGGGGGGGGGGGGGGGGGGGGGGGGGGGGGGGGGGGGGGGGGGGGGGGGGGGGGGGGGGGGGGGGGGGGGGGGGGGGGGGGGGGGGGGGGGGGGGGGGGGGGGGGGGGGGGGGGGGGGGGGGGGGGGGGGGGGGGGGGGGGGGGGGGGGGGGGGGGGGGGGGGGGGGGGGGGGGGGGGGGGGGGGGGGGGGGGGGGGGGGGGGGGGGGGGGGGGGGGGGGGGGGGGGGGGGGGGGGGGGGGGGGGGGGGGGGGGGGGGGGGGGGGGGGGGGGGGGGGGGGGGGGGGGGGGGGGGGGGGGGGGGGGGGGGGGGGGGGGGGGGGGGGGGGGGGGGGGGGGGGGGGGGGGGGGGGGGGGGGGGGGGGGGGGGGGGGGGGGGGGGGGGGGGGGGGGGGGGGGGGGGGGGGGGGGGGGGGGGGGGGGGGGGGGGGGGGGGGGGGGGGGGGGGGGGGGGGGGGGGGGGGGGGGGGGGGGGGGGGGGGGGGGGGGGGGGGGGGGGGGGGGGGGGGGGGGGGGGGGGGGGGGGGGGGGGGGGGGGGGGGGGGGGGGGGGGGGGGGGGGGGGGGGGGGGGGGGGGGGGGGGGGGGGGGGGAAAAGGTGTGTACAGCAAGGATGATTGTGGCAAACTAAAAAGCAAAGACTCAAATAATACAAGACTCTCCAAGCAAAACACATATCCTGTGGTGAAAAAAATATAGCCTCAAGTAATTTACCGATGGATTGAAGATGAAAGAGGGGATGCCATCCGGGGCATCCCTAAGCTTAGATGCTTGGTTGTCCTTGAATATTACCTTGTGGTGCCTTGGGAATCCCCAAGCTTAGGCTCTTGCCACTCCTTATTCCATAGTCCATCGAAACTTTACCCAAAACTTGAAAACTTCACAACACAAAACTCAACAAAAAACTCGTGAGATCCATTAGTAAAACAAAGCAAATAACCACTTTAGGTACTGTTGTAAACTCATTCCAATTTTATATTTGTGTTATACCTACTATATTCTAACTTCTCCATGGTTCATACCCCCTGATACTACCCATAGATTCATCAAAATAAGCAAACAACACAATGAAAACAGAATCTGTCAAAAATAGAATAGTCTGTTGTAATCTGAACTTTAGCCAAACTTCTATAACTCCAAAAATTCTGAAAAATTAGGACAACGTAGGCAATTTGTAAATAAATACTGTGTAAATTTTTTTAGAATTTTTCGTCACTCCAGTGATTTTTAGAATTTTCTGGACTGGACGTAAAAGTTTCTGTTTTTCAGCAGAATCAAATAAACTATCACACAAATCATCCCAAAGGTCTTACTTGGCACAAACACTAATTAAAACACAAAAAGCACAATCATACCAGAAGTATAATTGTGTTCACACATGAAAATAGAAAAAGATAACTATTGGGTTGTCTCCCAACAAGCTCTTTCTTTAAAGCCATTAAGATAGGCTTGAGATTTTATTGATGCTCACATGAAAGATAATAAATGAAACACAAGAGAGCATCATGTAGCATGTGAAAAACACATTTAAGTCTAACATACTTCCTATGCATAGGCATTTTATAGGCAAACAAATTATCTAGACAAGCAAAACCTAGCATATGCAAGGAAGAGGAAAGAAACAATAATAATCTCAACATGAAGAGAGGTAATTTAGTAACATGAAAATTTCTACAACCATATTTTCCTCTCTCATGGGGGGGGGGGGTGTGGGATCATATTCAAATTCAACAATATAGCTATGACATAACATATTCTCTATATGATCCACATGCATGCAAAGTTGACACTCTTCCAAAATAGTGGGATTGTCATCAAATAAAGTCACGATCTCTCCAAGCCCACTTTTATCAAAAATTTCATAAGATTGATCATTCTCCAAAGTAGTGGGATCATTATTACCTAAAGTTGACACTCTTTCAAACCCACTTTAAATATTATTACAAAAATTATTATAGATATCACATTCATCATGAGGCTTAAACAAATTTTCAAGATCATAAGATGCATCACCCCAATCATGATCATTACAATAAGTAGTGGACATAGCAAAGTTAGCATCCCCAAGCTTGGGGTTTTGCATATCATTAACACAATTGACATTAATAGAATTTATAATAACACCTTTGCAATCATGCTTTTCATTCAAGGAGCTATCGTGAATCACTTCATAAATTTCTTCTTTTAGCACTTCATCACAACTTTTAGATTCATGAATTTCAAGCAAAACTTCATAAAGATAATCTAGTGCACTCAATTCACTAGCAATTGGTTCATCATAATTGGATCTTTTAAAAAGATTAGCAAGTGGATGAGGATCCATAAACTTTTTGCTTCTGATTTGGAATAAACACACAATTATACCAAGCGAACAAGAAAACAAACCAAGTAAGACATAAAGGCAAACGGAAAGAAGGCAAATAAAAAGGCAAATATTTTTGTGTTTTTCTAAACACATTTTAGAAGTGGGGGAGAGGAAAACGAGAGGCAAATGGCGAATAATGTAAGTGCAAGAGATGAGAGTTTATGATAGGTACTTGGTAGGCTTGATATATATCCTCCCCGGCAACGGTGCCAGAAATTCTTCCTGCTACTTCTTGAGCTTGCGTTGGTTTTTCCCTTGAAGAGGAAAGGGTGATGCAGCAAAGTAGAGATAAGTATTTCCCTCAATTAAGAACCAAGGTATCAATCCAGTAGGAGGAACACATAAGTCTCCAATGATAGCACCTACACAAACAAACAAATACTTGCACCCAACCCAATAAAGGGGTTGTCAATCCCTTCACGGTTACTTGCAAGGATGAGATCTGATAGAGATAGGTATAAAAGATAAATAAAAGTGAAAAATAAAATAAATGTAAAGAAATTGCAGCAAGGTATTTTTGGGTTTTTGATTTTATAGATCTGAAAATAATATGATGGAAATAGACCCGGGGGCCATTGTTTTCACTGGAGGCTTCTCTCTTGAAAGAACGCATACGGTGGGTAAACAAATTACTGTTGAGCTATTGATAGAAAAGCGCATAGTTATAACGATATCTAAGGCAACGATCATGAATACAGGCATCATGTCCATGACAAGTAGACCGACTCCTGCCTTCATCTACTACTATTACTCCACACATCGACCGCTATCCAGCATGCATCTAGTGTGGGGGGGGGGGGGGGGGGGGGGGGGGGGGGGGGGGGGGGGGGGGGGGGGGGGGGGGGGGGGGGGGGGGGGGGGGGGGGGGGGGGGGGGGGGGGGGGGGGGGGGGGGGGGGGGGGGGGGGGGGGGGGGGGGGGGGGGGGGGGGGGGGGGGGGGGGGGGGGGGGGGGGGGGGGGGGGGGGGGGGGGGGGGGGGGGGGGGGGGGGGGGGGGGGGGGGGGGGGGGGGGGGGGGGGGGGGGGGGGGGGGGGGGGGGGGGGGGGGGGGGGGGGGGGGGGGGGGGGGGGGGGGGGGGGGGGGGGGGGGGGGGGGGGGGGGGGGGGGGGGGGGGGGGGGGGGGGGGGGGGGGGGGGGGGGGGGGGGGGGGGGGGGGGGGGGGGGGGGGGGGGGGGGGGGGGGGGGGGGGGGGGGGGGGGGGGGGGGGGGGGGGGGGGGGGGGGGGGGGGGGGGGGGGGGGGGGGGGGGGGGGGGGGGGGGGGGGGGGGGGGGGGGGGGGGGGGGGGGGGGGGGGGGGGGGGGGGGGGGGGGGGGGGGGGGGGGGGGGGGGGGGGGGGGGGGGGGGGGGGGGGGGGGGGGGGGGGGGGGGGGGGGGGGGGGGGGGGGGGGGGGGGGGGGGGGGGGGGGGGGGGGGGGGGGGGGGGGGGGGGGGGGGGGGGGGGGGGGGGGGGGGGGGGGGGGGGGGGGGGGGGGGGGGGGGGGGGGGGGGGGGGGGGGGGGGGGGGGGGGGGGGGGGGGGGGGGGGGGGGGGGGGGGGGGGGGGGGGGGGGGGGGGGGGGGGGGGGGGGGGGGGGGGGGGGGGGGGGGGGGGGGGGGGGGGGGGGGGGGGGGGGGGGGGGGGGGGGGGGGGGGGGGGGGGGGGGGGGGGGGGGGGGGGGGGGGGGGGGGGGGGGGGGGGGGGGGGGGGGGGGGGGGGGGGGGGGGGGGGGGGGGGGGGGGGGGGGGGGGGGGGGGGGGGGGGGGGGGGGGGGGGGGGGGGGGGGGGGGGGGGGGGGGGGGGGGGGGGGGGGGGGGGGGGGGGGGGGGGGGGGGGGGGGGGGGGGGGGGGGGGGGGGGGGGGGGGGGGGGGGGGGGGGGGGGGGGGGGGGGGGGGGGGGGGGGGGGGGGGGGGGGGGGGGGGGGGGGGGGGGGGGGGGGGGGGGGGGGGGGGGGGGGGGGGGGGGGGGGGGGGGGGGGGGGGGGGGGGGGGGGGGGGGGGGGGGGGGGGGGGGGGGGGGGGGGGGGGGGGGGGGGGGGGGGGGGGGGGGGGGGGGGGGGGGGGGGGGGGGGGGGGGGGGGGGGGGGGGGGGGGGGGGGGGGGGGGGGGGGGGGGGGGGGGGGGGGGGGGGGGGGGGGGGGGGGGGGGGGGGGGGGGGGGGGGGGGGGGGGGGGGGGGGGGGGGGGGGGGGGGGGGGGGGGGGGGGGGGGGGGGGGGGGGGGGGGGGGGGGGGGGGGGGGGGGGGGGGGGGGGGGGGGGGGGGGGGGGGGGGGGGGGGGGGGGGGGGGGGGGGGGGGGGGGGGGGGGGGGGGGGGGGGGGGGGGGGGGGGGGGGGGGGGGGGGGGGGGGGGGGGGGGGGGGGGGGGGGGGGGGGGGGGGGGGGGGGGGGGGGGGGGGGGGGGGGGGGGGGGGGGGGGGGGGGGGGGGGGGGGGGGGGGGGGGGGGGGGGGGGGGGGGGGGGGGGGGGGGGGGGGGGGGGGGGGGGGGGGGGGGGGGGGGGGGGGGGGGGGGGGGGGGGGGGGGGGGGGGGGGGGGGGGGGGGGGGGGGGGGGGGGGGGGGGGGGGGGGGGGGGGGGGGGGGGGGGGGGGGGGGGGGGGGGGGGGGGGGGGGGGGGGGGGGGGGGGGGGGGGGGGGGGGGGGGGGGGGGGGGGGGGGGGGGGGGGGGGGGGGGGGGGGGGGGGGGGGGGGGGGGGGGGGGGGGGGGGGGGGGGGGGGGGGGGGGGGGGGGGGGGGGGGGGGGGGGGGGGGGGGGGGGGGGGGGGGGGGGGGGGGGGGGGGGGGGGGGGGGGGGGGGGGGGGGGGGGGGGGGGGGGGGGGGGGGGGGGGGGGGGGGGGGGGGGGGGGGGGGGGGGGGGGGGGGGGGGGGGGGGGGGGGGGGGGGGGGGGGGGGGGGGGGGGGGGGGGGGGGGGGGGGGGGGGGGGGGGGGGGGGGGGGGGGGGGGGGGGGGGGGGGGGGGGGGGGGGGGGGGGGGGGGGGGGGGGGGGGGGGGGGGGGGGGGGGGGGGGGGGGGGGGGGGGGGGGGGGGGGGGGGGGGGGGGGGGGGGGGGGGGGGGGGGGGGGGGGGGGGGGGGGGGGGGGGGGGGGGGGGGGGGGGGGGGGGGGGGGGGGGGGGGGGGGGGGGGGGGGGGGGGGGGGGGGGGGGGGGGGGGGGGGGGGGGGGGGGGGGGGGGGGGGGGGGGGGGGGGGGGGGGGGGGGGGGGGGGGGGGGGGGGGGGGGGGGGGGGGGGGGGGGGGGGGGGGGGGGGGGGGGGGGGGGGGGGGGGGGGGGGGGGGGGGGGGGGGGGGGGGGGGGGGGGGGGGGGGGGGGGGGGGGGGGGGGGGGGGGGGGGGGGGGGGGGGGGGGGGGGGGGGGGGGGGGGGGGGGGGGGGGGGGGGGGGGGGGGGGGGGGGGGGGGGGGGGGGGGGGGGGGGGGGGGGGGGGGGGGGGGGGGGGGGGGGGGGGGGGGGGGGGGGGGGGGGGGGGGGGGGGGGGGGGGGGGGGGGGGGGGGGGGGGGGGGGGGGGGGGGGGGGGGGGGGGGGGGGGGGGGGGGGGGGGGGGGGGGGGGGGGGGGGGGGGGGGGGGGGGGGGGGGGGGGGGGGGGGGGGGGGGGGGGGGGGGGGGGGGGGGGGGGGGGGGGGGGGGGGGGGGGGGGGGGGGGGGGGGGGGGGGGGGGGGGGGGGGGGGGGGGGGGGGGGGGGGGGGGGGGGGGGGGGGGGGGGGGGGGGGGGGGGGGGGGGGGGGGGGGGGGGGGGGGGGGGGGGGGGGGGGGGGGGGGGGGGGGGGGGGGGGGGGGGGGGGGGGGGGGGGGGGGGGGGGGGGGGGGGGGGGGGGGGGGGGGGGGGGGGGGGGGGGGGGGGGGGGGGGGGGGGGGGGGGGGGGGGGGGGGGGGGGGGGGGGGGGGGGGGGGGGGGGGGGGGGGGGGGGGGGGGGGGGGGGGGGGGGGGGGGGGGGGGGGGGGGGGGGGGGGGGGGGGGGGGGGGGGGGGGGGGGGGGGGGGGGGGGGGGGGGGGGGGGGGGGGGGGGGGGGGGGGGGGGGGGGGGGGGGGGGGGGGGGGGGGGGGGGGGGGGGGGGGGGGGGGGGGGGGGGGGGGGGGGGGGGGGGGGGGGGGGGGGGGGGGGGGGGGGGGGGGGGGGGGGGGGGGGGGGGGGGGGGGGGGGGGGGGGGGGGGGGGGGGGGGGGGGGGGGGGGGGGGGGGGGGGGGGGGGGGGGGGGGGGGGGGGGGGGGGGGGGGGGGGGGGGGGGGGGGGGGGGGGGGGGGGGGGGGGGGGGGGGGGGGGGGGGGGGGGGGGGGGGGGAGAAGGATTTCTGGCACCGTTGCCGGGGAGATTTGCACCAAGTCAAGTCAAGAGTTGATCTCCCAGCAACTAGCCATTTCTGGCACCGTTGTCGGGGAGATCTACGCACAAGTCAAGACATACCAGGTACCCATCACAAACTCTTATCCCTCGCATTACATTATTTGCCATTTGCCTCTCGTTTTCCTCTCCCCCACTTCACCCTTGCCGTTTTATTTGCCCTTTTTTCGTTCGTCGCTTTTCGCTTGCTTCTTGTTTGTTTGTGTGTTGGATTGATTGCTTGTCACAATGGCCCAGGACAATACTAAATTGTGTGACTTTTCCAATACCAACAACAATGACTTTATTAGCACTCCGATTGCTCCTATTACCGATGCTGAATCTTGTGAAATTAATGCTTCTTTGTTGAATCTTGTCATGAAAGATTAATTTTCTGGCCTTCCTAGTGAAGATGTCGCTACCCATCTAAACAACTTTGTTGATTTGTGCGATATGCAAAAGAAGAAAGATGTGGATAATGATATTGTTAAATTGAAGCTATTTCCATTTTCGCTTAGAGATCGTGCTAAAACTTGATTCTCTTCTTTGCCTAAAAATAGGGGGGGGGGGGGGGGGGGTGCAAAGATGCTTTTATCTCTAAGTATTTTCCTCCCGCTAAGATCATCTCTCTTAGAATAGATATTATGAATTTTAAGCAACTTGATCATGAGCATGTTGCACAAGCTTGGGAGAGGATGAAATTAATGATACGTAATTGCCCTACACATGGTTTGAATTTATGGATGATTATACAAAAAAATTATGCCGGATTGAATTTTGCTTCTAGAAATCTTTTAGATTCGGCTTCGGGAGGCACTTTTATGGAAATCACCTTAGGAGAAGCTACTAAACTCCTAGATAATATTATGGTTAATTATTCTCAATGGCACACCGAAAGGTCCACTAGTAAAAAGGTTCATGCGATTGAAGAGATTAATGTTTTGAGTGGAAAGATGGATGAACTTATGAAATTGTTTGCTAATAAGAGTGTTTCTCCTGATCCTAATGATATGCCTTTGTCCACTTTGATTGAGAATAATAATGAATCTATGAATGTGAATTTTGTTGGTAGGAACAATTTTGGTAACAACGCGTATAGAGGAAACTTTAATTCTAGGCCGTTCCCTAGTAATTCCTCTAATAATTATGGTAATTCCTACAACAACTCTTATGGAAATCTTAATAAGATGCCCTCTGATTTTGAGACTAGTGTTAAAGAATTGATGAATTCGCAAAAGAATTTCAATGCTTTGCTTGAAGAAAAATTGCTTAATGTTGATGAGTTGGCTAGGAACGTGGATAGAATTTCTCTTGATGTTGATTCTTTGAAACTTAGATCTATTGCTCCTAAGCATGATATCAATGAGTCTCTCAAAGCCATGAGAATTTCCATTGATGAGTGTAAAGAAAGAACCGCTAGGATGCGTGCTAAAAAAGATTGCTTTGTGAAAGCGTGTTCTTCTAGTTTTCATGATAATTATGATGAAGATCTAAAAGTGATTGATGTGTCTCCTATTAAATCTTTGTTTTCCTATATGAATCTTGATAAAGATGGGACTGGAGATGAGTCAACTTTAGTTAAAAGGCATCCCAATGATTCGGAGTTTTTAGATCTTGATGCAAAAATTGGTAAAAGTGGGATTGAAGAGGTCAAAACTTTACGTAGCAATGAACCCACTATTTTGGATTTCAAGGAATTTAATTATGACAATTGTTCTTTGATAGATTGTATTTCCTTGTTGCAATCCGTGTTAAATTCTCCTCATGCCTATAGTCAAAATAAAGCTTTTACCAAACATATCGTTGATACTTTAATGCAATCCTATGAAGAAAAACTTGAATTAGAAGTTTCTATCCCTAGAAAACTTTATGATCATTGGGAAACTACTATTAAAATTAAGATTAAATGTCATGAATGCTATGCTTTGTGTGATTTGGGTGCTAGTGTTTCCACTATTCCAAAGACTTTGTGTGATGTGTTAGGTTTCCGTGAATTTGATGATTGTTCTTTAAATTTGCACCTTGCGGATTCCACCATTAAAAAACCTATGGGAAGGATTAATGATGTTCTCATTGTTGCAAATAGGAATTATGTGCCCGTAGATTTCATTGTTCTTGATATAGATTGCAATCCTACATGTCCTATTATTCTTGGTAGACCTTTCCTTAGAACGATTGGTGCAATTATTGATATGAAAGAAGGAAATATTAGATTCCAATTTCCATTAAGGAAAGGCATGGAACACTTTCCTAGGAAGAAAATTAAATTACCTTATGAATCTATTATGAGAGCCACTTATGGATTGCATACCAAAGATGACAATACCTACATCTATTCTTGTTTTTATGCCTAGTTAGGGGCGTTAAACGATAGCGCTTGTTGGGAGGCAACCCAATTTTATTTTTGTTCCTTGCTTTTTGTTCATGTTTAGTAATAAATAATTCATCTAGCCTCTATTTAAATGTGGATTTATGTTTTAATTAGTGTTTGTGCCAAGTAGGACCTTTGGGAAGACTTGGGTGAAGTCTTTGTGATCTTGCTGTGAAAAACAGAAACTTTAGCGCTCACGATATTAGCTTCCATTTTTTAGTGGAGAGTGATTTTAGGTTGATTCTTTTTGCAGATGATTAATATATAAATTCCTCACGTCGAACAATTTATTTCAGAATTTTTGGAGTTCCAGAAGTATACGTTTGATACAGATTACTATAGACTTTTCTGTTTTTGACAGATTCTGTTTTTCGTGTGTTGTTTGCTTATTTTGATGAATCTATGACTAGTATCGGGGGGGTATGAACCATAGAGAAGTTGGAATACAGTAGAATTAACACAAATATAAATAAATAATTAGTTCATTACAGTACCTTAAAGTGGTGGTTTGTTTTCTTACACTAACGGAGCTCATGAGATTTTCTGTTAAGTTTTGTGTTGTGAAGTTTTCAAGTTTCTGGGTAAAGATTTGATGGATTTTGGAACAAGGAGTGGAAAGAGCCTAAGCTTGGGGATGCCCAAGGCACCCCAAGGTAAAAGGGGGGGGGGGGGGGGGGGGGGGGGGGGGGGGGGGGGGGGGGGGGGGGGGGGGGGGGGGGGGGGGGGGGGGGGGGGGGGGGGGGGGGGGGGGGGGGGGGGGGGGGGGGGGGGGGGGGGGGGGGGGGGGGGGGGGGGGGGGGGGGGGGGGGGGGGGGGGGGGGGGGGGGGGGGGGGGGGGGGGGGGGGGGGGGGGGGGGGGGGGGGGGGGGGGGGGGGGGGGGGGGGGGGGGGGGGGGGGGGGGGGGGGGGGGGGGGGGGGGGGGGGGGGGGGGGGGGGGGGGGGGGGGGGGGGGGGGGGGGGGGGGGGGGGGGGGGGGGGGGGGGGGGGGGGGGGGGGGGGGGGGGGGGGGGGGGGGGGGGGGGGGGGGGGGGGGGGGGGGGGGGGGGGGGGGGGGGGGGGGGGGGGGGGGGGGGGGGGGGGGGGGGGGGGGGGGGGGGGGGGGGGGGGGGGGGGGGGGGGGGGGGGGGGGGGGGGGGGGGGGGGGGGGGGGGGGGGGGGGGGGGGGGGGGGGGGGGGGGGGGGGGGGGGGGGGGGGGGGGGGGGGGGGGGGGGGGGGGGGGGGGGGGGGGGGGGGGGGGGGGGGGGGGGGGGGGGGGGGGGGGGGGGGGGGGGGGGGGGGGGGGGGGGGGGGGGGGGGGGGGGGGGGGGGGGTCGGGGACGAGCGATGGTCTTTTCCTACCAATCTATCCCCCTAGGGGCATGCGTAGTACTACTTTGCTTCGAGGGCTAATAAACTTTTGCAATAAGTATATGAGTTCTTTATGACTAATGTGAGTCCATGAATTATACGCACTCTCACCTTTCCGCAACTTGCTAGCCTCTACGGTACCTTGCATTGCCCTTTCTCACCTCGAGAGTCGGTGCAAACTTCACTGGTGCATCCAAACCCCGTGATATGATACGCTCTATCACACATAAGCCTTATTATATCTTCCTCAAAACAGCCATCATACCTACCTATTATGGCCTTTCCATAGCAATTCCGAGATATATTTCCATGCAAATTCCACCGCTTCCGTTTTGATGACTTGAGCATTCATTGTCATATTGCTTTGCATGATCGTAAGATAGCTAGCATGATATTTCCATGGCTTTTCCATTTTTTATATCGTTGTTACGCTAGGCCATTGCACATCCTGGTACACTGCCAGAGGCATTCATATAGAGTCATATTTTGTTATAGGTATCGAGTTGTAATATTGAGTTGTTAGTAAATAGAAGTGTGATGATCATCAATTTTCATTATTAGAGCATGTCCCAGTGAGGAAAGGATGATGGAGACTATGATTCCCCCACAAGTAGGGATGAGACTTCGGACGAAAAGAGAGAAAACAAAAGAATAAGAAAAAAAGAAAAAGAAAAAAAGAAGAAAAAAAGACAAAGAGAGAAGGGGCATGCTAATTCCACACTTGTTCTTCAAAGTAGCACCGTGTTTTTCATATAGAGAGTCTCCTATGTTGTCACTTTCATATATGGTGGGACTTTTCATTATAGAGTTAGATGCACACCCACTTAGTTTTCATATTGAGCTTTCATACACTTATAGCTCTTAGTGCATTCTTTGCATGGCATTCCCTACTCCTCACATTGATATCAATTGATGGACATCTCCATAGCTCGTTGGTTAACCGCGTCGATGTGAGACTTTCTTACTTTTTTGTCTTCTCTATATTTACCCCTATCATCATACTCTATTCCACCCATAGTGCTATATTCATGGCTTGTGCTCATGTATTGCATGAGGGTTGAAAAAGCTGAAGCGCGTTAAAAAGTATGAACCAATTGCTCGGCTTATCATCGGGGTTGTGCATGATAAAGGGGGGGGGGGGGGGGGGGGGGGGGGGGGGGGGGGGGGGGGGGGGGGGGGGGGGGGGGGGGGGGGGGGGGGGGGGGGGGGGGGGGGGGGGGGGGGGGGGGGGGGGGGGGGGGGGGGGGGGGGGGGGGGGGGGGGGGGGGGGGGGGGGGGGGGGGGGGGGGGGGGGGGGGGGGGGGGGGGGGGGGGGGGGGGGGGGGGGGGGGGGGGGGGGGGGGGGGGGGGGGGGGGGGGGGGGGGGGGGGGGGGGGGGGGGGGGGGGGGGGGGGGGGGGGGGGGGGGGGGGGGGGGGGGGGGGGGGGGGGGGGGGGGGGGGGGGGGGGGGGGGGGGGGGGGGGGGGGGGGGGGGGGGGGGGGGGGGGGGGGGGGGGGGGGGGGGGGGGGGGGGGGGGGGGGGGGGGGGGGGGGGGGGGGGGGGGGGGGGGGGGGGGGGGGGGGGGGGGGGGGGGGGGGGGGGGGGGGGGGGGGGGGGGGGGGGGGGGGGGGGGGGGGGGGGGGGGGGGGTTTTGGTTGTCCTTGAATTTTACCTTGGGGTGCCTTGGGCATCCCCAAGATTAGGCTCTTGCCACTCCTTGTTCCAAAATCCATAAAATCTTTACCCCAAAACTTGAAAACTTCACAACACAAAACTCAATAGAAAAATCTCATGAGCTCCGTTAGTATAAGAAAACAAACCACCACTTTAAGGTACTGTAATGAACTCATTATTTATTTATATTGGTGTTAAACCTACTGTATTCCAACTTCTCTATGGTTCATACCCCCCCGATACTAGCCATAGATTCATCAAAATAAGCAAACAACACACGAAAACCAGCTGTCAAAAAGAGAATAGTCTGTAGCAATCTGGATAGTTCGTATACTTCGGTTACTCCAAAAATTCTAAAAAATTAGGACAACCAAGACAATTTGTATAATGATATACTGCAGTTGGAATCAGTATTTTATCACTCTCTGGTAAAAGATGAGAATTATTTTTGTGAGCGCATACTTTCTGTTTTTATCAGCAAGATCAAATAACAATCACCCAAGAACCATGTAAACAACGGCCGGACATAAATCTTTGTGTTTTTATGTTTAAATTCCTTGAAATCCATAATAGTGGGTTCATTGCTATGTAATGTTTTGACCTCTTCAATCCCACTTTTAGCAATTTTAGCATCAAGATCTAAAAACTCTAAATCATTGGGACGCCTTTTAACTAAAGTTGACTCATCTCCAGTCCCATCTTTATCAAGATTCAAATTGGAAAAAAAAGATTTAATAGGGGATACATCAATCACTTTTAGATCTTCATCATTATTATCATGTAAACTAGGAGAACGCGCTTTCACAAAGCAATCTTTCTTAGCACGCATCCTAGCGGTTCTTTCTTTGCACTCATCAATGGAAATTCTCATGGCTTTGAGAGACTCATTGATATCATGATTAGGAGGAATAGATCTAAGTTTCAAAGAATCAACATCAAGAGAAATTCTATCCACGTTCCTAGCCAACTCGTCAATCTTAAGCAGTTTTTCTTCAAGCAAAGCATTGAAATTCTTTTGCAAATTCATAAATTATTTAACACTAGTCTCAAAATCAGAGGGCATCTTATTAAAATTTCCATAAGAGTTGTTGTAGGAATTACCATAATTATTAGAGGAATTACTAGGGAATGGCCTAGAATTAAAGTTTCCTCTATACACGTTGTTACCAAAATTGTTCCTACCAACAAAATTCACATCCATAGATTCATTATTATTCTCAATCAAAGTGGACAAAGGCATATCATTAGGATCAGAAGAAACACTCTTATTAGCAAACAATTTCATAAGTTCATCCATCTTTCCACTCAAAATATTAATCCCTTCAATCGCATGAACTTTTTTACTAGTGGATCTTCGGTGTGCCATTGTGAATAATTAACCATAATATTATCTAGGAGTTTAGTAGCTTCTCCTAAAGTGATTTCCATAAAAGTGTCTCCCGCGGCCGAATCTAAAAGATTTCTAGAAGCAAAATTCAATCCGGCATAGTTTTTTTTGTATAATTATCCATAAATTCAAACCATGTGTAGGGCAATTACGTATCATTAATTTCATCCTCTCCAAAGCTTGTGCAACATGCTCATGATCAAGTTGCTTAAAATTCATAATATCGTTTCTAAGAGAGATGATCTTAGCGGGAGGAAAATACTTAGAAAATAAAAGCATATTTGCACTTATTCTATGAATCAATACTATTTTTAGGCAAAGAAGAGAACCAAGTTTTAGCACGATCTCTAAGTGAAAACGGAAATAGCTTCAATTTAACAATATCATTATCCACATCTTTCTTCTTTTGCCTATCACACAAATCAACAAAGTTGTTTAGATGGGTAGCGACATCTTCACTACGAAGGCCAGATAATTGATTGCTACCTCTTGAGCATGCGTTGGTTTTCCCTTGAAGAGGAAAGGGTGATGCAGCAAAGTAGCGTAAGTATTTCCCTCAGTTTTTGAGAACCAAGGTATCAATCCAGTAGGACGCCACACGCAAGTCCCTCGTACCTACGCAAACAAATAAGAACCTTGCAACCAACGCGATAAAGGGGTTGTCAATCCCTTCACGGCCACTTGCAAAAGTGAGATCTGATAGAGATGATAAGATAATGTTTTTGGTATTTTTATGATAAAGACTAAAAGTAAAGAAAGCAAAATAAACGGCGAA
>JAAAWM010009138.1:0-19867 GCA_036873465.1 Thinopyrum obtusiflorum
GTCACGAAGCTTGAGGAAGCAATCAAGGCAGCGCAGGAAGGGAGGATACATCCCGACAGAGAGATTGACGAGCTAACACTTGCCCTTGGGAATCCTGAACACCCTGTACGAACATGAGGCACATCAGGCTCCCTTCCGTGGGTGTATGGGTTTGCCGACAGTGGTGGTTATAGAAGCCGAGAGAGAAAGAAAAAAGTGGAAGCAAGCGAACTGCAGAAGATCCATGCAAGATTAGCAAGACTAGAGGACGAACTTGAGAGCCAGCGAGCTACTGGCCAACCATCTCAGCGGCATGAAGATCCTTCGTTCGATGACCCTGCCCTCGAAGCTACCCCACCATCTCAGCGGAGAAGCAGCATGGCTTCCACGGAGCTCCTTCAGCCTGATATCACGGCTACTCGCTACCCCGTGGATAGTATCACGGAGGCTGAACTGTAGGAGATATGCCCTAGGGGCAATAATAAATACTATTATTTATCTCACTGTTCATAATTAGGTTTATGTTCCATGCTATAACTGCTATGGTTCTTGAGTCTGCAAATAAAACGAGGCTCGGAGGAAGACTCATATGCACATGTGGAATAATAAACGATAATGTATTCCTAGTCTGGCCTCTAAGACTAGCTCAAGTGTTGCATGATGGTTCTGTTTTCCTGATCATGGGCATGTCTATGCCAGCAACTTTGAGGGCACAATGTTAGAGAAACATTTGTGTTGAATCGACCCGATTGATGTTATGCTATGAGATACATTCGTCACAAGTTTATGGTTTATAACACAGGAAGTTAATGTTTGCATAATTCCTTAGACCATGAGAGTATCGAGTTCTTCGTACTTGCTTCGTGAACTTTGGGGTTTGTTAAACATCATCCGTAACTGGGTGACTATTACGGCGGCTTACGGGTTCACGGAAAAGTATGGCAAGTAACGAGATAGCTCAAGATTGGGATTTGCTCCTCCGACAATGGAGAGATATACTCGGGCCCTCTCGGTGTAACGGTATCCATCATCGTCTGGCCAGACACAGGGTGATTTGATCACTAGGATGCCGGAACACGAAAACGAGAAAAGAGAACAAAACCGGTAACGAGGTAACTTGCATAGTGGACAAAGTGTTGGCCCACGGGGATGTAATAAATCTCACCTCGGGTGTTTGTGACATATCGCAAAGCAAAAGGAATAGCACACAGCAACTGGAGGTTCACTCTAATATTCATTCGTGTGGGTATAGGGGTCAATATGGGTGTCCACGGCTCCGATGGGGGGGGGGGGGGGGGGGGGGGGGGGGGGGGGGGGGGGGGGGGGGGGGGGGGGGGGGGGGGGGGGGGGGGGGGGGGGGGGGGGGGGGGGGGGGGGGGGGGGGGGGGGGGGGGGGGGGGGGGGGGGGGGGGGGGGGGGGGGGGGGGGGGGGGGGGGGGGGGGGGGGGGGGGGGGGGGGGGGGGGGGGGGGGGGGGGGGGGGGGGGGGGGGGGGGGGGGGGGGGGGGGGGGGGGGGGGGGGGGGGGGGGGGGGGGGGGGGGGGGGGGGGGGGGGGGGGGGGGGGGGGGGGGGGGGGGGGGGGGGGGGGGGGGGGGGGGGGGGGGGGGGGGGGGGGGGGGGGGGGGGGGGGGGGGGGGGGGGGGGGGGGGGGGGGGGGGGGGGGGGGGGGGGGGGGGGGGGGGGGGGGGGGGGGGGGGGGGGGGGGGGGGGGGGGGGGGGGGGGGGGGGGGGGGGGGGGGGGGGGGGGGGGGGGGGGGGGGGGGGGGGGGGGGGGGGGGGGGGGGGGGGGGGGGGGGGGGGGGGGGGGGGGGGGGGGGGGGGGGGGGGGGGGGGGGGGGGGGGGGGGGGGGGGGGGGGGGGGGGGGGGGGGGGGGGGGGGGGGGGGGGGGGGGGGGGGGGGGGGGGGGGGGGGGGGGGGGGGGGGGGGGGGGGGGGGGGGGGGGGGGGGGGGGGGGGGGGGGGGGGGGGGGGGGGGGGGGGGGGGGGGGGGGGGGGGGGGGGGGGGGGGGGGGGGGGGGGGGGGGGGGGGGGGGGGGGGGGGGGGGGGGGGGGGGGGGGGGGGGGGGGGGGGGGGGGGGGGGGGGGGGGGGGGGGGGGGGGGGGGGGGGGGGGGGGGGGGGGGGGGGGGGGGGGGGGGGGGGGGGGGGGGGGGGGGGGGGGGGGGGGGGGGGGGGGGGGGGGGGGGGGGGGGGGGGGGGGGGGGGGGGGGGGGGGGGGGGGGGGGGGGGGGGGGGGGGGGGGGGGGGGGGGGGGGGGGGGGGGGGGGGGGGGGGGGGGGGGGGGGGGGGGGGGGGGGGGGGGGGGGGGGGGGGGGGGGGGGGGGGGGGGGGGGGGGGGGGGGGGGGGGGGGGGGGGGGGGGGGGGGGGGGGGGGGGGGGGGGGGGGGGGGGGGGGGGGGGGGGGGGGGGGGGGGGGGGGGGGGGGGGGGGGGGGGGGGGGGGGGGGGGGGGGGGGGGGGGGGGGGGGGGGGGGGGGGGGGGGGGGGGGGGGGGGGGGGGGGGGGGGGGGGGGGGGGGGGGGGGGGGGGGGGGGGGGGGGGGGGGGGGGGGGGGGGGGGGGGGGGGGGGGGGGGGGGGGGGGGGGGGGGGGGGGGGGGGGGGGGGGGGGGGGGGGGGGGGGGGGGGGGGGGGGGGGGGGGGGGGGGGGGGGGGGGGGGGGGGGGGGGGGGGGGGGGGGGGGGGGGGGGGGGGGGGGGGGGGGGGGGGGGGGGGGGGGGGGGGGGGGGGGGGGGGGGGGGGGGGGGGGGGGGGGGGGGGGGGGGGGGGGGGGGGGGGGGGGGGGGGGGGGGGGGGGGGGGGGGGGGGGGGGGGGGGGGGGGGGGGGGGGGGGGGGGGGGGGGGGGGGGGGGGGGGGGGGGGGGGGGGGGGGGGGGGGGGGGGGGGGGGGGGGGGGGGGGGGGGGGGGGGGGGGGGGGGGGGGGGGGGGGGGGGGGGGGGGGGGGGGGGGGGGGGGGGGGGGGGGGGGGGGGGGGGGGGGGGGGGGGGGGGGGGGGGGGGGGGGGGGGGGGGGGGGGGGGGGGGGGGGGGGGGGGGGGGGGGGGGGGGGGGGGGGGGGGGGGGGGGGGGGGGGGGGGGGGGGGGGGGGGGGGGGGGGGGGGGGGGGGGGGGGGGGGGGGGGGGGGGGGGGGGGGGGGGGGGGGGGGGGGGGGGGGGGGGGGGGGGGGGGGGGGGGGGGGGGGGGGGGGGGGGGGGGGGGGGGGGGGGGGGGGGGGGGGGGGGGGGGGGGGGGGGGGGGGGGGGGGGGGGGGGGGGGGGGGGGGGGGGGGGGGGGGGGGGGGGGGGGGGGGGGGGGGGGGGGGGGGGGGGGGGGGGGGGGGGGGGGGGGGGGGGGGGGGGGGGGGGGGGGGGGGGGGGGGGGGGGGGGGGGGGGGGGGGGGGGGGGGGGGGGGGGGGGGGGGGGGGGGGGGGGGGGGGGGGGGGGGGGGGGGGGGGGGGGGGGGGGGGGGGGGGGGGGGGGGGGGGGGGGGGGGGGGGGGGGGGGGGGGGGGGGGGGGGGGGGGGGGGGGGGGGGGGGGGGGGGGGGGGGGGGGGGGGGGGGGGGGGGGGGGGGGGGGGGGGGGGGGGGGGGGGGGGGGGGGGGGGGGGGGGGGGGGGGGGGGGGGGGGGGGGGGGGGGGGGGGGGGGGGGGGGGGGGGGGGGGGGGGGGGGGGGGGGGGGGGTTTTATTATCTCGTGTTTCATGCACCCCGCAAAAGTTAATCTAGCGACTTGAATTATCATGCTTGATGATGGACGTTGGTAGCTTCGGTTTGTTTCGAAACCTTAGAAGCCACGTAAGATAAACTTTTGCTTGAATCGATTAGAGACGTCTAACTTGGTTTTGCAGGAGGGTTTGCATGTGCATATGATGTGGTATAGCAGTGCTCATAATAATTTGATTATGTATGAGATGATTATATGATGTAAATAAATTAACATGACCTGCGTGTCATGATTCGGCATGATGGCTGGAGCCATATGATTGCACTTTAAATGACCTGCGTGTCAACCTTGTGTAATGCATTTATTTTATTAGCTATAGAGATAGCAATATTATCTGGTGCATCGACAAGGTGGTGGCAATCTTCGCGAAGGTGAACACCGACGCGAATGCCGAAGACGAAGAAATACAAGACTTCTCCGTCAGAATGGGCTATACCATATCATGCTATTATGAATTGTCTGAGATGTTTATCCCTTATGGTGCACCCTTCTTGATTGCGCGGTAGTCGCTTTTATTAGGGTGATCTCTCACTAAAAATATCAAGTAGTTAGTGTTCTCCCAAGTGTAGCACCGTCACGGCACCTATCTTTTCGGGGTGCGCCATGACTAACATGGGTACGAACGAATTGAGAAGTGTGAGGCGGGTGAGGTCAGACCTCGCAGCAAGATCACTTGGTTGTCTTGACGTTCATGGCAGGATCGTCCTGAGCTCGGAACACGCGCATCGAAAGATGAACAAGAGTCACATAGAGATGTGATTGGCAGGTTAGCCTACCGGTTAAGATTTTTGTCATCAGTGGTGACTAACATCAATGACGAATAATCAAAACTCGGGTCTTGAATCACTCACAATCAATTATGAGAGATATTGATTTGAGTGGGAGCGCACTGCAGAATTAACTTGTTTAATTCTCAGTGCAATTAATTTTGAACACTGTCTAAGTGTGGTTTGCATAATAGTTGTAGAATAATGGCTCGTATTTCCACCTTCCCTATTAAAATTGAATAGCTGTTATATATCTGGTTAAAACTTTACGGTTGGTAACGTAATGTGAGGATTATCCTCAAGAGTGTCGAGAAGGACTTTGTCCTATCGCATGCTTTCGGTATTCTCCCGCTAATGCTATGGATGATGTGACTCTCGTCCTTCGATTCAAAAGCTAGAATTCCGTTTTCAGTCAAATGCAATATGTTTGCTTCCATGAGACCCGAACTTCGAAAGTTTGGATAGTTATGTGATATTCATGGAATCTGAAAATCATTT
The DNA here is from genome assembly GCA_036873465.1 of Thinopyrum obtusiflorum. Taxonomy (NCBI): domain Eukaryota; kingdom Viridiplantae; phylum Streptophyta; class Magnoliopsida; order Poales; family Poaceae; genus Thinopyrum; species Thinopyrum obtusiflorum. The sequence goes on from JAAAWM010009138.1 coordinate 4,945, forward strand.
TCAGGCACAAACAAAGGCTAACAGATATGTGATATCCAAAGCAATGTTTGTTTTGCAAACTGTTAGTAAAAGTGTTTACTAGGCATTTGACTGATAAGAGAGGGATCCAGAAGAAAACCTTTCATATGATGAAGTTGGATGTTTTTTCTGGAAGTAGGAGAAATACTAAAAGTTAAACTCTTAGAAGTATAATGGCAAATAGAAAGAAGACTGGAATATCCAGCTCATGTATGAATGTCATACAAGTTTTTGATGTATAGAAGGCTGGTCAAAGATATAGTCCTTGGGAATTATGATTAAATTGTTGATCACTGATTCTTGGGTATTGTGAGTTAAATCACAAAGATACCCGCTCGATTGCATTCTGTTGCAACTCGATGTAAGAACTACTATGGCCTAAAAGACTAGCCAGAAATGAGGTTTAGGTATACACAGGGAACATAGTAAATGTTACTATACCTTCCATCGGTGTATTACCGTCTGTATTTATTTTCATAATTCATTTAGAGTTTTACACCCTCTAGCTCATTGCATAAGGTATCTTGCAAGAAGGTTGTTCATAAGAGAACTTCTGATGTTCGGTGTTATGAACAACATAAGGGCCATACTTTCATTATGAATGAGATGTATGTTATGAATATTGATAATAATACATTACCTCTAGGTTTACTTTCATAATTCATTTTAGAGTTTCATACACTCTAGCCCATTGCACAGTGTTTTTGCAAAAGAGGTTATTCATAAAAACAACAATTGTTGTTCAGTATTATGAATAACATGAAGGGCCATGCTTCCATCCAAGATGGGATGTATGTTATGAATATTGATTGTAATATGATACATCCATAACACTGACACTAAATGTCGCAAGATTAAAAGAATACCACACAAGTGTGGCACTACATTTGGTCACATTGGAGAAACCCGCATGGAAAAGTCCATTATGATGGATTTTAAAGTCATTTGATTTTGAATCGTCTGACACTTGCAACTTTCCTCTGAAAAGTGAAGTGACTAAAATACCGTTCACAGGCCATAAGGAACGAGTAACAAACTTATTGGTGATCATACATTTGATGTGTGTAGTCCGATAAATGTTGTTAGTAGTGGATTTATCTATCTTCAGGAATGACTCAAGTAGAAATATGGATATTTACTTGATGAGACGTAAGTTTGGATCTTTTGAAATCATTCGAAAGGTTTTCAAAAATGAAGTAGAAGTTATTGTAACAAGAAAATTATGTTTCTACAATTCGATTGCAGAAAGGAATATTTGAGTTACAAGTTTAGCGAATGTCTGATGAGTTGTGAAAGGGGTTTCATAACTTGCACTTCCCAGAATACCACTACAAAGTGGAAAGTCTGTGGAGATGTAATCGAACCATTTATGACATGGTAAGATCAAAGATGACATAAATAAATTTGCCATTACCCTTTTAAAGAGTGATGTTTTAGAGACTGCGGCTTTTACACTGAAAAGAGCTCCATCAGGTCTGTTGAAATGACACCATGGTATGGTACGCCCAACCATGTTATATCTTTTCTTAACATTTGGAATATGGGGCTTGTGTAAAAGGTTACAAACCTATTCCAAATCAGACAAGTGCTACTTTGTAGGTTATCCCAAGTCATTGGGTATTCCCCCACCACTAATACCGAGGCAAATAGGTTTGCCACAAAGAACGGTATGCTTTTTGCTTTTTGAAGAAAATGGTTCTTTCAAAAAGGTGAGTGGGAGAATAGTGCAACTCGACGAGATAAACAGTATCTTCATCGTCAGATCAAAGGAAAGAGACCTTGGAAGTAATTCCAGAGTTTCCTACTGCGACTGATACGGAAGTCTCTACAATAAAATGTATGGACTTCGGTCGAACTTGCAGCTGAACCACGTAGGCAAGGCTCGTGCAAACCTCTCAGGTGCGCAGACGAGATATTGTTGTTGGACAACAGTATACCTATGATACACAAGGAAGCGTTGATGGGCCCTGACTCCGGAATTTGCTAAATGCCAATACAACCCGAGTTAGTTTCCATATAAGTGATTCAAGATTAAAACCTTGATACACCTTTCGGAAGACTTAGAGTCTAACGAATATTTATGGAACTTAAAACTGATACGGATAAAAATGTTTTATCCATAAAGCTCGACTTGTTGCAATAACAAGTTCAAGGAGTTGACTACGATGAGATTGTCTCACCGTAGCGATGCTTAAAGTCGGTTCGGGTTGAACTAGCAATTAATACATATTTCAATCATGAGATATGAACCATGGATGACAAAAGGATTTCTATCTGATGGAAATGAAACCTAGGACTTGTATGTGATACAGTCCAAAGTAGTTTGTCGATCCAGAGGATGCTAGTAGGTATGCAAACTTCAGAGATCCAGCGATGGACAGAAGAGAGCAAAATGGAGTTGGAATCTTCGTGTTTTTGATGAAATGGTCAAAAGGGGTTTTTGACTTCATCAATGGGTAACGAAGGTGCTTGTAATTCAAGAAAGTAAGTGGGAGCGCAATAATATTTCTAAAAACCTTGTGTGCTTGACACATTGGTAATTGGAAATAAATTTCTTGACACGAATTAGGACTTCATTTGAAAATAGTTTTTCAATGAAGTACTTGGGCTAAACAGCCTTAATATTAGGCATGATGATCTATGGAGATAGATTTACCTAATGGGGCTAAGCAATGAATACATATTGACAAGATGCTAAAAACTTTTTAGCATATAAAACGCCAAGGAGTGATTCTTGCCGAAGTCACATGGAAAGAGTTTTTGCAAGACTCGGTGTCCCAAAAACACTGATGAGCAAAATACATGATGGAGATTCCACACACTCTTGTGTTTGGATTAATCATGTATTCCATGGTATGTAAAACAACCAGATATGTCCGATACTCCAAAGGTGTTGCGAGTATAGATACCAAAATGATCAAAAGTACTGATCATAGGACAACAGTGAAAGATGTCATTTAGTACCAGAGTAGTACTGATGACATGTTTTCTCGCAAGCAGAGATTATGAAGTGCTCGTTGTAAGTAATTACATCGATACAGTCTTCATCAATGCTCCATGCGATTTTCGATTTAAATTAAGGGTTTTTGTGTAACACACAATGTGGTGGCACAGTTAGTTGGAAAATGTTCCAAACAAGTTACTGTGGTGAATTCTATAACAGAGGCGAAGTATGTTGCCGCTTTTGAAGCGACAAAGAAGATGTTGAATCATATAGTTCATTCATGAACTTAGTATGGTTCCAAGATGGCTTTTGTCAATGGGACACTACTGCAGGTAGTTGCTCCATAACTCAGTCTGAGGAATCCAGGTTCGACCTGTGATTCGCATACATACAAAGCCAAGTCCACACAAAATATGAATTTTCTGAAGGCGTGAAAACGCGAGGGATATGCAAAGATACACACGGAGCTGAAGTCGTCAGATCCGTTGGACATCAGGCTATACCACAAGCGAAGCATATTTACACCAATGTGTCATAGGTGTAAAGTGCATTAGCATTGACTAGATATTGACTCTAGTGCAAGTGGTAGTCTGTAGGAGATATGCCCTAGAGGCAATAATAAATACTATTATTTATCTCACTGTTCATAATTAGGTTTATGTTCCATGCTATAACTGCTATGGTTCTCGAGTCTGCAAATAAAACGAGGCTCGGAGGAAGACTCATATGCACGTGTGGAATAATAAACGATAATGTATTCCTAGTCTGGCCTCTAAGACTAGCTCAAGTGTTGCATGATGGTTCTGTTTTCCTGATCATGGGCATGTCTATGCCAGCAACTTTGAGGGCACAATGTTAGAGAAACATTTGTGTTGAATCGACCCGATTGATGTTATGCTATGAGATACATTCGTCACAAGTTTATGGTTTATAACACAGGAAGTTAATGTTTGCATAGTTCCTTAGACCATGAGAGTATCGGGTTCTTCGTACTTGCTTCGTGAACTTTGGGGTTTGTTAAACGTCATCCGTAACTGGGTGGCTATTACGGCGGCTTACGGGTTCACGGAAAAGTATGGCAAGTAACGAGATAGCTCAAGATTGGGATTTGCTCCTCCGACGATGGAGAGATATACTCGGGCCCTCTCGGTGTAACGGTATCCATCATCGTCTGGCCAGACACAGGGTGATTTGATCACTGGGATGCCGAAACACTAAAACGAGAAAAGAGAACAAAACCGGTAACGAGGTAACTTGCATAGTGGACAAAGTGTTGGCCCACGGGGATGCAATAAATCTCACCTCGGGTGTTTGTGACATATCGCGAAGCAAAAGGAATAGCACACAACAACTGGAGGTTCACTCGAATATTCATTCGTGTGGGTATATGGGTCAATATGGGTGTCCACGGCTCCGATGTTGATCATTGATCGGAAGGGGTTCCGGGTCATGTCTATACTTCACCGAACCTATAGGGTCACACGCTTAAGTGTCAACTATCTGCTGAATACTAGACAGGGAGTCTGAGAGAAAGTTTCCGGAAAAAGTTTTTCGGAAACATCAGAAAAGTTCTGACGAGAGAGGTCACCGGATGAGTTCCGGTGAAACTGAAAAGTTGTTTCAGAGGATACCATAAAGTCAAATTGGTTCTGGCACATGCCTGATAATTCTTGAAGGATGCCAGAATCGTTCTGGAAACTTTCTGGAATTTTCGGAGATGAAAACCGGAAATGTTCTGGAGCTGCCGGAACCGCTTCAGATGCTTTTCGCAGATGAAAATCACTAAACTGGAATTGTTCCAGAACGCGTTGAAAATAATTATGGTGGGTACTGGAAATGTTCTAAGCCCACATGATTTTTTTCAGTTCGATCAGACGCTGAAAAATGTCATCGTGAATAGTGAAAATCCGCTTTATGGTTGTTTTATGGAAAGCCACCTTTTGGGGCTTTGCTCCAAAAGATCTTGGGGATGACATGGATGGATGAGAGCCCCCTTGGGGGGGCCCTCATGGGGTGTGGCCGGCCAAGGGTGGAGCTCCCTCATGGAGCTCCACATGGCACTCACTTCCCCCTTATGCCCTTGGAAAAGTGTTTCCTTAGTGGGCTTTTTTGGTATTTTTGAATACCCATCCTACCCCTTGGTTTTCCTATATAAGGAGGAGAGTGGGCTGCCCACTTCTTCATCCCTTCTAACATACAAGTGCCATTGCAATGATCTGGCTTCTCTCTCCCTCCCACAAAATAGTTTCGTAGAGCCGAAAGGCTGTCTGGGTTCCGGCAGGAACTAGTTCTGGACGGCGAAGCCCTGCCGGATAGATGACACCGTATGTGTGCAACTCTGTAGAGAGGTCGTAGTTTCGATCTTAGTGCCCTGAGGGGCTGTTCGTGAGTGCCTCCCGAAAGGCTGTCCAAGTGACGGTCCGAGTTCTGTGAGTCCTCCCGAAGGGCTGTCCGAGTGACAGTTCGGGTTTCGAAGGTCCTCCCGAAGGGCTGTCCGCGACACCGTCCGGGGGACTGTTCGACCGTCTCCCGGAGGGCTGTCCGAGGAGCGGATGAGGGTATACATCCTCGCGGTTGGGAGGTTGTAAATCCTAGCTGCGGGGATCTGCACCAACGATCGTCATCGACTCTACTTCCGCTGCGCTACGAGTCGGTAACGAAAATGATCAAACCTTGTATGCAGTCTCCATAGTGGTCCTGGGCTGGTGCGTAGGTCAGAAATTTTTATTTTCTGCTGCGTTCCCCTACATGAACATTGTGATCTAATGACGAAATTGCAGAACCTGACCTTGAAGGCAGCGGTCGGATCTGTTGTGCCTTCTCAAGCTAAGGGAACTTTTCATTGCCGTCCGATTCCACATGGCTATGCTATTGTGACGGTGGATGAAATAGTGGAGGGATTTGAGGAGCTGAAGCTTGACTACCCTACAGGTGAAGGGGAGATTCATCTGGAAAATGCTTTAAGGAGTACCTGTCTATGGAGAAAGGAGTACATCAAACTTCCAAACTTTACGCCTCAGCATTCTCAGCCTCCTCCGGCGCGTCAGGGCACTCCGTCTCCTCCTCCTCCTCCTCCTCCGGCAAGTCAGGGCACTCTGCCTCCTCCTCCGCCTCCTCCGGCACGTCAGGGCACTCCGCCTCCTCCGGCGTGTCAGCGGACTCCGCCTCGTCAGCAACGGCAGAAGAGAGCCGCCGCCGCTCCGGCGGCTAGCAGTACAAGAGGTGGTGCGAAGAAATTCAAATATGGTCCAAGCCTCAAGGCTCCTCCAAAGTTACCATATGAGAGGACTGACGAGGAAAACAAGAACATCAGTGATGCCCAAGTGCAGGCCCATTTTGAATGGAAACGTCCAGAAAAGAAGGAAATAGTAGATCCGGTGAAAGCGAAGCGCACTCTGGATGCCCTTCAGCGACCACCACCGCCTCCGCCGCAATCCCACTATAACCGATGTATTGAAAAGACATATGATAAAGCGCGGCAGTCGGGAAGTACTACCAGTGCTACAAGACGATGAAGTGGGAAAACAATTCCCCAGCTCGGCGAACAGGAGAAGCAATCGTGCCCCCCGCTCAAGGTGTCTAGCGATATCACTAATCATCCGGGACTACTGCCCGGTACCACTCTTGTTGATTACCTGGGCGATGATGTACAATTTGAAAAGGCTGAGGTAGTAGCTCCCTTTATATACCAGCACGGGAAGCCTCTCATCAAAAGTGATGATCAGCTCAAGCAACTACCAACGATGATGCGAAGATTGCATAACTAGTACATGGAAACCTGCAGCAAGTCTGGGACCGACAGTATGTTGCTGGGAATTAAAGATGAGCATGACTTCATTGGAGTTGAGGTGATGCCTGTTGAATTTGTGGAATTATTTCAGTTATTCAATCAAGACGCCCTGGACAAACAACTCATGTCTTGCTACTGTCTGTAAGTATTATTTCTATAATTAAGTCTCTAGCTCGGCTCGTTCATTGCATGTATATATAATTATCCTCGCTATATTATGCAGATTGAAGATCGTCGAATGCAAGAGAGATCATATCTATGACATTGGGTTCATTAGCCCAAATACCATAAATGAATGGACGGTAGTAAACAGAGTTGAAGGTACCGAGCAAAACTTGCTAAAAGCGTTCCTTCGACATCAAAACAAAAGGGAAATACTCTTTCCTCACAACTTCAAGTGAGTGTTACTGTCTTGTGCATATTCGGTTTTGCTTACTCGAGGTTAAGTACTGTAATTGATGAGTTATGTGTGCGCAGATTCCACTTTATTCTGCTATCCATTAAGCTTGACGCGGGAGTAGTAACTGTCTTAGATTCGAGACGTAAAGATCCACAGGAGTATGCGAACATGAGTGAAATGCTCCAGAAGTAAGTTCAATCATTATCGCACCATATCGGCAACTTTCGTTCATTTGCTGATATGAAGTAATCATTTTCTTTGCCGGGCAGGGTTTGGAAAAAGTTCACCGGAATGGTTCCAGGTCTGAAGAAGGAGCTGCGATTTACACACCCCAAAGTAAGTAGTACTAGCTAGTTCCGCGCATCTCTCATTGATTCTAGTTTCATCAATATCATTATCATGCTTGATTATCAGTTTGATTGAACTCTATTCTCGTAAAGTGCTTGTGGCAGGAAGGCGGGAATAATTTATGTGGATACTACGTTTGCGAGTTCATGCGCCACTCGACCTCTGAGCGGGGCTTCTCTGACAAACAATTTCAAGTACGTAAACAATATTCACAATTTTATTTTATTACCATCAATTGTGTTGAGTTTCATTCATATATATGTATTGACCCCTTCTTTAAATTAGATGTGGATGATACGGGATGAACTCCTACCACATGATCGCATACGAGCAATTCAAGAGGAATTGGCGGGATTCTTTCTTGAACACGTCATACATGAAAAGGGAGAATACCATGTGGAAATTCAAGCTGATTTTCGGTAGATGATATATGTCAGAGATCGTAAGAGATGTTATATTGTATATATGTAGTAGCTTCGGAAAGATATACGAAAACTTGTTGTTCGACCAAGCACGGAGAAAGAGAGTTCACTTCTCTCTATATATGTTCATGATCACGATGTTGTGTAATTAATTAATGGTTCCTTCATTTGCTTACTAGCTAGCGTCGAGTTCTCTTTGTATGTAGTAGCTACCGTCGACCAAGCACGGAGAAAGAGAGGTCATTTCTCTCTATATGTAGTAGCTATAGCTAACACAATATGAAACCCCTAAACCCTCCAAGGGGGAAAAAAAACCCAGTGCCTGGGAGCTGCTGACGCGTGGCTGCCTTTTGGTCCCGGTTGGTGTTACCAACCGGGACTAAAGGTCCTCCTCCCTGGGCGCCCCACAACGGCCACGTGGAGCCCCTTTGGCCCCGGTTCATAAGCCAACCGGGACTAAAGGTTTTGGGCATTAGTCCCGATCGATTTGTCTCGGTTCCAGAACCAGGACTAAAGGCCCTCTAGAACCAGGACTGATGGGCCGTTTTCTACTAGTGTACATCAAGAATTCATAAGATGGTGTGCAATTCCTATGATATTCTTGACAAAAAGAGGGTAATACTCCAGGGTAGAACAGATCAAGAGCTGGATTGACATTCTTGATTCGTGGAATACATCTTCTTTGACCCAATCCTCAAAATGGATGAGGTACCGGAGTTTGTTTCTCCTAGTCATTTTGAGATAGAATGGCTTGACGGACCACAAGAATAATAGGCATTGTTGAACACGAATGCACAAACTACTCTTGACTATCAATTGATAGACAAGGGTTGGAATACAATTGAGGAGGGACAACTCAAAAGGAACATATGATTTTTCTGAGTTGTGGATGCATAGATTAACATGTCGATCAAAACTCAACATAATTCTTCCGGATAACCCATGCAGAAAAGTAGGACTTGCAGATTCACAATGCAGGATGGAGAACTCATCAAGAGCAATCTTTTCGTTCAAGGAGAACGTCTGCCATGGCTGGATCATGGTATTGGAAGAATGATATACCACGGACCTCGAAGACTAGAACAAGTTACTAATCAACCTAAAGGAGCTACAATCTCTATCAACAGGAGATAAATAGAGTGAATCTTGGGTGCAAGAACCTAGAAATAGAATACCTACTAACTAATTAACATCACGAGATGCTTTCGAAATGATGGCCAGAATCATCACACTGGGGATACAACACAAAAGCTGGACCTCTGGGTGGTTCACTTAAGATAACATGGTTTCCTATTAACTTCAACAGATATGTTAAGGTAATGAAATACCTCAACACAACATTTTGTGTGTCTAGTCTGGCCAAAAAGACATCAAGACAAGAAGAAATGATTAGCAAATGCATCAGACTATTTAGAAACCTTGGATAACTCGGACAACATAACAGCTGTATGGGCATGGAAAAGGAGACAACCTGCAACACAACTGACAACATAACAACTGAATACTTCTGGAAAACACCGATCCGAGAAGACAACAACTTTCCTATAAGTCTGCAGAATAGTAACTCGTCATCCTGATAGATAGATGAGAAAGCCTAGTTTCTTAATCCCCGTAGAAAAGAAGAGGTTGACTCAGAATCTGAATGACATAGGGTAAGGAGTAAAAGAGCCTTACGTTCCCTTCCACAATCAATTCCCTTATATAACTAAAGCAGTTCTAGACTCAACATCCACCAGTTTGGCTTAGAAATCCTACAGGTAGTCTGGCTCTGATACCAAACCTGTCAGGACCCCGATCCTAAGTCACACCGATCTAGCCTGTAACACATCATATCACTTTGCGGCCTCACGCACGGTAACCCATGGCTACCACCTTTACCTTGGCGGAGACCGTTTGCGTCTTTTGGCTCACGTATATGATTATGTCGCTAGCATCCATATGACAGAGAACCCGGGTCGACATGACTAGTCATAAACCAAGGTGGCACAAACATACAAGGACAGACATAAGTAACCCAGCAACACACGTGTCGGTCATCAGCGAGTGTAACCGTGCTGTAGCAAACTATCAGGACTCCTGTGACACCGCGTGACATTTCCCCATAGGGACAAACACGGGAGCGAAGAAGGATAAATGTCGGTCAATCCATGTGTTCCGGAGCAGTAGCGAACTACCATGGCTCAGTGTAAGCACTAGGAAGCATTTCCCTGTAAGGAAGGCTACCAAGGCAGATAACTAGGTGTCGAATCCCACACATACCAATGCATTTCAAAACATACACACAATATGCACGATATGTGTAGATACGACATGGCATCACAACATAACTCTATGATTCAAAGTATTTATTTAAAAGGCTCCGAAGAGCCAACATAGTATGTTATTACAAACAGGGGTCACATGACCCATCATACAAGCAACAAGCGGAAGCATAACCTGTCTAAGTACAGACGGCTGAAAAGAAAGAAGGCTAGGAAGCCTGTCTAACTACAGGACCCTCCATAGGAGCTAGACCTATGTCTGGGATTCCCAAGCTAATCGGCCAACATCGAACACATCGGTGGAACCACTAGTGAGACTGAAGTCTCCTCTGCAAAAACATAAATTAAGCAATCGTGAGTACAAAGGTACTCAACAAGACTTACATCAGAACTATCTACTTATGCATCATTATCAACAAGTGGGTTGTAGTGTTTAACTGCAGCAAGCCAGCTTTGACTCAGTGGCTATCCTGAACTACGACTACTGTACTTTCTTTGAGCTGAGAAAGCGCACACGAGTCCACATATACACCATATCAATACACCACTATGGTTCATGTCCCGTCTCCCTACGAGAAGGCCATCCATAGCACTCACGCTTATCTTGTGCATTTTAGAGTATCCACTTAAAGTTGTCTATGAACCATATAAGTCTTCCAAGTAGTCCATGTCTGCGGACGCGGCTATTCGAATAGATCATATTACCTTGCAGGGGTGTAGTTCTTCACACATGCTCTCACCACTTACCACCATGTACACGTCATGTATCTCGGCAACCTTCAAGCGGAAGCCTGGCGAGGGTGTCGGCCACAACCTGACTAACCAAACAAGACTCTAGTCCAGGTTTATCGCCTATCCGAGGCTGAACCCACAAAGGAAGTCCAGCCAAGGTTTTCATCACGGCCCCAAACGATGTGTGCAGGGTTCCCAAGCCCACCTCGATGGATGGAACTACGCTTGGTACACCATGCCACGGTGCCTAATCTGTCCCAAGCCCACTTGTACCGGGTGCCACTTGGTAGACTACTAGCTCTACCTACAAACACCAGAAACTAATTGCAACTACTGGACAGAGATCGAGGCGATTAATAAGTCGAGAGAGCTTGATTATCGGAGCCCAATGTGTGGTAGTAACTGTCTTGGATAACATACACATGACTCGGTTCTTAAGGACGGTCTCAATGAGACAACCCACCATGTACTCCTACATGGCCTCTCATCGCTACCTTTAGCAAATCGTGTTCACACATTTAGCTCTCAACATCAGAACATGATCACCACATTTCAATTCATTCTCAGATGAATCAGACCTGACACAACCCTAAGCAATAGCAGGCATAACAAGCAAGTATGGATGAGTAGGCACATCATGGCTCAAACAACTCCAACTCATGCTAGTGGGTTTTACTATTTACTGTGGCAAAGACAGGTCACGCAAAGGAATGGGTTCAACTACCAAAACATGTAGCAGTTGAATCATTGTTGTCCTAATGCAATAAAAGAGAGCAAGAGCGAGAGAGTGGGATTGTATCGGAATACTCAATGGGGGTTTGCTTGCCTGGCACTTCTGAAGATAGTACTGGTCTTCATCGGTGACAACGATCACAACGTCGGGAACGTCTTCTACCGAGAAGGAACAACACTGACAAACAGGAAAAGGAAACATATTCAATGTAATGCACATCCAAATGAATGACATGTCATATATTTAGGTACTGAGTTGACCTAATGCAATAGTTAGTCATATTAATTGAAGTGGAATTCAAACCTATAGCAAATTCCAACTCCAAAACTAATTACCATATATTCCATAATCATGAATTGTCCTAGTTGATGATGTTGACTTGCTCAAACATGCATGAACATGGTATAAACGGATTCTTCATATTTTTTTGATCATTTTTCATATATAAATTATTTTCATCTGAGTTATAGATTATTTTCTATGATTTTTAGAAGTTTAAACTATTTTCTAGAATTTCCTGGCTATTTTGAATTAAACTATTTCCAAAAAATGCATTATTGCGTCAGGATGACATCGGTGTGATGTCAGGAGGTCAACAGGACCGTTCCTGGTCAAACCTGACCAGTGGGTCCCGCATGTCAGTGGCTTAACTAATTAACAAAGGCTGTTAGTGCTAATTAGCTAATTAACCCAGAGGCTAGGCCCACACGTCAGTGACTTAGGCGAGTCTGTTAGGGGCCAAACCCGGTCAAAATGACTGGCGGTTAGTCGCCGGCGAGGCCGAACGCGGCGGAGCGCGTTGGAAATCCTCCACAGGGCTCCGTTCGATGTGCGGGTGAGTGCTCTGGAGAGCTGGAGTTGCGGCGCGTCCAACGGTGGCCTTTCCCGGAGCTGGGGTGGCCGGAATTGACGGCGGCGAAGTCAACCGCGGCGGCCGGAGCTCGGGCGCCGATGAAAACGACGACACGGTGCACGGGAGGATCAACGGTTAGCACCTACGGGTTCTACGTGCGCTCATGAAGACCATTTGGTCACCGGAGCCTCGTCGGCAACGAGCTCGTGCGGCGGCGTGCTACGGCCGTCAAGGAAACGGCGGCTACAGCGAGCGATAGGCCACGGGGTTAGGGGGAAACGGCGGTGGAGCTCACTGTGCGTCGGATGGAGGGCTCGGTGGCTCAGGGGAGGCTCTGGAGTCGATGGAGCGACGGTGGCGATCTCCGGCCTCCGGGCTTGAAGATGACGGCAGGGACGGCGATGCGGTGCTTCCCCGGTAGCGTGGCTCGGCGTGGACGAAGAGGACGGCGAGGCGGAGCGTTTGGACACGGTCGCTAGCGAGGGGTGGTCGGTGGACGCGGTGGCAGCGGACGGCGGCGACGGGCACGCTCGGTTGCGCTCTGTTCTTGCGAGAGAGAGGGCCAGAGAGGGGATAAGGACGAGCGAGTGTTCGAGGGGGTCGAGGGGGAGTGTGTGGCGCCCTGGGTGCCTCCAGAGGCGAGCAGGTAAGCAAGAGGTGGCGGTGGCCGTGGCGCGTGCCGGCGTGCAGTGGCCACGCGCCTTCGCCCTCCTGGAAGAGGAGGAAGATGACAGGGGTGCGCTGGTGGGCTAGGCCGCCAGCAACAGTAGCAGGCCGCATAGGTAAGTCTCTGCCTCTCTCTGTTTTTCTATTTTTCTTTCTGTTTTCTTTTTCTGTGGTTTGTTTTGATTTAGTTTTCAAACTAAAACATTTTTCTTAAATCTGAAAATTATTTTGGGCACTCTCTGTAATATTCCAGTAACCCTCAATTAATTTCAGAATTGTTGGAGTAATAAAAATATTTATAGAATTTATTTGCTCCAACTCAAATACAATATGATTTAATTCAAAGCCCATTTATGTCCTGTAAAATTGTGCAACATTTAGGATTAGGGTTTGATCAATCCTCGACGCGCCCCACACGCGCACGACGCGGGCCTGCTTTCAACAGAACGCCGTGGTCTCTCCCACAGTTGTCGCCAACGGCCTAGCCCTTTGGTGGTGGACTCGAACGTGAGCCTGGCTCACGCACCACCATGACACAGACGCACACACGCACACCACAGACACGGGCACGGGCACGCACCGGTGCCCGAACTCTCCCTAGACCTAGACACACACACTGGTCACCGCGACGAGTTGTGCTTTATTCATATCAATCTTCCCTAAACCACGAGCTCGCCGCATGACCTGCCCTACAGGGGCCCCGCCTTGTCGTCGCCGCCTTGAATGCCTCCGCCCGACGCTACCGCGTGCCTCCGCACCCGCTGCAACGTGTCGTCTGCTCGCCGCGCCTGAGCCTCGGCTGCCACATTGCTCGATGTCGAAGTTGTGTGCCACCGCCACGTCTGGACTCACCGCGCGTCGTCATCGCCATGCGCTCGACACGAGCCGCAGCCGCGCCGTCGAGGCCTTCACGTCCGCCGCGCTCGCCGCGGTCCCGAACCTTGAAGCTCTGTATACCAATTATTGGGACGAACCCTCGCCTAGCTCGCTCTCGCACTCGCTCGGACAGAGGTGGAAGAAGGAGAGGAGCGCACTGGCACAGGTTTTCCGGCGACGTACGCCTCACCGACGAACAACCTTTTCTTTTGCTCAAACTCGGCACCGTACCATACCAACGATCAGTACAAGGGGGGAGGGGGGTTATACCCAGGCTAGCACAGGGTGCCCTTACACACACGACGCTGCGCTGACGCGATCCGCTTGGCCCAGTACGCGCCCTCGGCGCGCCCCACACGCGCATGACGCGGGCCTGCCTTCAACAGAACGCCGCGGTCTCTCCCGCAGTTGTCGCCAACAGCCTAGCCCTACGGTGGTGGACTTGAATGTGAGCCTGGCTCATGCACCACCACTACACAGACGCACACACGCACACCACGGACACGGGCACGGCCACGCACCGGCGCCCGAACTCGCCCTAGACCTAGACACACACGCTGATCGCCGCGGTGAGTTGTGGTTTATTCCTAACAAGGGTGGCCGGACTGACCGTGGTGAGGTGGTTGGAGCGCTGTCTGATGGTTTTGAAGGGCTTATCGCCGATCTATATAATGTGATTTGATACATCAAAATATGCATCAGTAATCATGTCTGTAATCATGTCTCGGAGATGTAGCGATGTTAGTGAATCTTGTTAATAAATCTCGATGTCGTGTTTGTCCTTGATGGACCGATGTGCGCGTCGAATTATTCTAACATAACGGTTTGTATCCTGCGTATTGTATGACTAGCAGTGGTGGCTTTATTTATACAGTCAGAG
>JAAAWM010009139.1:0-19876 GCA_036873465.1 Thinopyrum obtusiflorum
CCCTTAGAGCGTGGTTGAGAGCAAGCGTGAGGAATTCCGCAACCTGAAGCAAGGCTCTTTGTCTGTCTATGACTACAACAAGTTGTTTCAGAGGCTTGCCCGCTTTGCTAAGTAGGACGTCCCTGATGAGAAGAGCATGATATACCAGTTCAGGGGTGGTCTCAGAGAAGAAATTCAGCTAGCTCTTGTCCTCTTTGAGCCCTTGAGATACGATGAGTTCTACAACATGGCACTGAAGCAAGAGGCTGCTCAGTTGAGGTGTGATGCTTCCAAGAAGCGAGTCAGAGATGTTACTCCTTCCTCTACTCAAGTGGCCAAGCAGCACCCCCCCCCCCCCCCCCCCCCCCCCCCCCCCCCCCCCCCCCCCCCCCCCCCCCCCCGCAGAAGAGCAAAGGTGGCAGTGGTTCTTCCCACCCACTCAACCCTGGCTTTCAAAACAAGACTTCGTCTCAAGCTCCAAGATCGAGTGCTCTGTATCACCGTCCGCTTTCAGAGGTCATGTGCAACAAGTGCCAATAGAAGGGTCACTATGCCAACAAGTGTCTCAACCAGAGGCGTCTTCCTCCTCCTCCTCCGATAGAAGGGTCACTATGCCAACAAATGCTTCAATCAGAGGCGTCTCCCTCCTCCTCCTCCTGTGAGATCGGCAAGTAGAGCTATGGTCAAGCATAATCCCAAGCACGCCAAGGTCAACTTGCTGAATGCAGCTCAGGCAGAGGACTCGTCAGATGTCATCATGGGTAACTTTCAAGTTAACTCTTTTCCCGCAAAAGTTCTTTTTGACACTGGTGCATCGCATTGTTTCATGTCAAGATCATTTGTTTCCAAGCATGACTTCGTTTCGCAAATGTTGGGTAAACCAATGGGAGTGGTTTCTCCAGCTAAGTCTATGAGGGCTACTTCAATAGTCCCGGATGTTTCTATCATGATGGGTGATTTCAAGTTTCTGGCTTCTCCAATGGTCCTTGGTAATTTGGATATTGATCTTATTCTCGGGATGGATTGGCTTTCTAAGCACAAGGCTCAGCTTGATTGTGCAGCCAGGCAGATTCAATTGACTTATTCGTCTGAGAATGTAATTGTCTTTGCCGCGAATGACGATACCATCCGTCTGTTCTCCCTCAATGAGAAGGGTGAACTAGATGCTATCTCGCAAATTCCAGTCATTTGTGAATATCAAGACGTCTTTCCAGAAGAGCTTCCAGGAATGCCTCCGCACCGGCTAGTTGAATTCGGCATGGATCTTGAGCCTTCAAGAGGAATGCATTCGTTCATTTTGTTCGAATGTGAAGACTTTAAGTTGCAATTTTCATTCCGTTGGATTCAGTTTCAATATTTGTCTATCAATGTGCTAACAGTTGTCACCCTCTTCAGGATGGCTCCCGCTAAGAGCACCAATCAGAATCAGGATCCGCCACCTCCTCCTCCTCCTCCGGAGGCATGGCAAGCTGTGATGGCCGCAACCAATGCAAACACACAGTTGATCATGCAAATTCTTCAAGAGCGCAATCAAGCGAACCAAGGGAACCAAGGCAACAATCAGAATCACTTTGCTACACTCAACCAGTTCCTTGCTAACGGGCCAAAGACTTTCAGCAATTGTGTTGAGGCAACTGATGTTGACGATTGGCTCGTGGATCTGTGCAAGCATTTCGAGTGCAGTAATGTCAGGCCTGAGGACTTCGTCAAGTTCGCTTCCTTCCAACTCAAAGACCAAGCTGCAGAATAGTTCCAGCAGTACAAGGATTCCAGAGGGGGACGTGTGATTACCTGGGATGAATTTCGTCAAGACTTCAAAGCTCATCATATTCCTCAGAGCGTGGTTGAAAGCAAGCGTGAGGAATTCCGCAACCTGAAGCAAGGCTCTTTGTCTGTCTATGACTACAACAAGTTGTTTCAGAAGCTCGCCCGCTTTGCTAAGCAGGACGTACCTGATGAGAAGAGCATGATATACCAGTTCAGGGGTGGTCTCAGAGAAGAAATCCAGCTAGCTCTTGTTCTCTTTGAGCCCTTGAGGTACGATGAGTTCTACAACATGGCATTGAATCAAGAGGCTGCTCAAATGAGGTGTGATGCTTCCAAGAAGCAAGTCAGAGACACTACTCCTTCTTCCTCTACTCAAGTGGCCAAGCAGCAGAAGTATTGGCTTCCTCCTCCTCTGTTTCGTCAGCCGTATCAGCAGAAGAGCAAAGGTGGAAGTGGATCTTCCCACCCACCCAACCCTGGCTTGCAGAACAAGACTTCGTCTCAAGCTCCAAGATCGAGTGCTCCGTATCACCGTCCCCTTTTAGAGGTCACGTGCAACAAGTGCCAATAGAAGGGTCACTCTTGTTCTCTTTGAGCCCTTGAGGTACGATGAGTTCTACAACATGGCATTGGGGGGGGGGGGGGGGGGGGGGGGGGGGGGGGGGGGGGGGGGGGGGGGGGGGGGGGGGGGGGGGGGGGGGGGGGGGGGGGGGGGGGGGGGGGGGGGGGGGGGGGGGGGGGGGGGGGGGGGGGGGGGGGGGGGGGGGGGGGGGGGGGGGGGGGGGGGGGGGGGGGGGGGGGGGGGGGGGGGGGGGGGGGGGGGGGGGGGGGGGGGGGGGGGGGGGGGGGGGGGGGGGGGGGGGGGGGGGGGGGGGGGGGGGGGGGGGGGGGGGGGGGGGGGGGGGGGGGGGGGGGGGGGGGGGGGGGGGGGGGGGGGGGGGGGGGGGGGGGGGGGGGGGGGGGGGGGGGGGGGGGGGGGGGGGGGGGGGGGGGGGGGGGGGGGGGGGGGGGGGGGGGGGGGGGGGGGGGGGGGGGGGGGGGGGGGGGGGGGGGGGGGGGGGGGGGGGGGGGGGGGGGGGGGGGGGGGGGGGGGGGGGGGGGGGGGGGGGGGGGGGGGGGGGGGGGGGGGGGGGGGGGGGGGGGGGGGGGGGGGGGGGGGGGGGGGGGGGGGGGGGGGGGGGGGGGGGGGGGGGGGGGGGGGGGGGGGGGGGGGGGGGGGGGGGGGGGGGGGGGGGGGGGGGGGGGGGGGGGGGGGGGGGGGGGGGGGGGGGGGGGGGGGGGGGGGGGGGGGGGGGGGGGGGGGGGGGGGGGGGGGGGGGGGGGGGGGGGGGGGGGGGGGGGGGGGGGGGGGGGGGGGGGGGGGGGGGGGGGGGGGGGGGGGGGGGGGGGGGGGGGGGGGGGGGGGGGGGGGGGGGGGGGGGGGGGGGGGGGGGGGGGGGGGGGGGGGGGGGGGGGGGGGGGGGGGGGGGGGGGGGGGGGGGGGGGGGGGGGGGGGGGGGGGGGGGGGGGGGGGGGGGGGGGGGGGGGGGGGGGGGGGGGGGGGGGGGGGGGGGGGGGGGGGGGGGGGGGGGGGGGGGGGGGGGGGGGGGGGGGGGGGGGGGGGGGGGGGGGGGGGGGGGGGGGGGGGGGGGGGGGGGGGGGGGGGGGGGGGGGGGGGGGGGGGGGGGGGGGGGGGGGGGGGGGGGGGGGGGGGGGGGGGGGGGGGGGGGGGGGGGGGGGGGGGGGGGGGGGGGGGGGGGGGGGGGGGGGGGGGGGGGGGGGGGGGGGGGGGGGGGGGGGGGGGGGGGGGGGGGGGGGGGGGGGGGGGGGGGGGGGGGGGGGGGGGGGGGGGGGGGGGGGGGGGGGGGGGGGGGGGGGGGGGGGGGGGGGGGGGGGGGGGGGGGGGGGGGGGGGGGGGGGGGGGGGGGGGGGGGGGGGGGGGGGGGGGGGGGGGGGGGGGGGGGGGGGGGGGGGGGGGGGGGGGGGGGGGGGGGGGGGGGGGGGGGGGGGGGGGGGGGGGGGGGGGGGGGGGGGGGGGGGGGGGGGGGGGGGGGGGGGGGGGGGGGGGGGGGGGGGGGGGGGGGGGGGGGGGGGGGGGGGGGGGGGGGGGGGGGGGGGGGGGGGGGGGGGGGGGGGGGGGGGGGGGGGGGGGGGGGGGGGGGGGGGGGGGGGGGGGGGGGGGGGGGGGGGGGGGGGGGGGGGGGGGGGGGGGGGGGGGGGGGGGGGGGGGGGGGGGGGGGGGGGGGGGGGGGGGGGGGGGGGGGGGGGGGGGGGGGGGGGGGGGGGGGGGGGGGGGGGGGGGGGGGGGGGGGGGGGGGGGGGGGGGGGGGGGGGGGGGGGGGGGGGGGGGGGGGGGGGGGGGGGGGGGGGGGGGGGGGGGGGGGGGGGGGGGGGGGGGGGGGGGGGGGGGGGGGGGGGGGGGGGGGGGGGGGGGGGGGGGGGGGGGGGGGGGGGGGGGGGGGGGGGGGGGGGGGGGGGGGGGGGGGGGGGGGGGGGGGGGGGGGGGGGGGGGGGGGGGGGGGGGGGGGGGGGATATTTACCCCCCCCCCCCCCCCCCCCCCCCCCCCCCCCCCCCCCCCCCCCCCCCCCCCCCCCCCCCCCAATCCTGATCCGCCACCACCTCCCCCTCCTCCGGAGGCATGGCAAGCTGTGATGGCCGCAACCAATGCAAACACACAGTTGATCATGCAAATTCTCCAAGAGCACAATCAAGGCAATCAAGGGAACCAAGGTAACAATCAGAATCACTTTGCTACACTCAACCAGTTCCTTGCTAACGGGCCAAAGACTTTCAGCAATTGTGTTGAGGCAACCGATGCTAACGATTGGCTTGTGGATCTGTGCAAGCATTTTGAGTGCAGCAACGTCAGGCCTGAGGACTTTGTTAAGTTCGCTTCCTTCCAACTCAAAGATCAAGCTGCAGAATGGTTCCAGCAGTACAAGGATTCCAGAGGTGGACGTGTTATCACTTGGGATGAATTCCGTCGAGATTTCAGAGCTCATCATATTCCTCAGAGCGTGGTTGAAAGCAAGCGTGAGGAATTCTGCAACCTGAAGCAAGGCTCTTTGTCTGTCTATGACTACAACAAGTTGTTCCAGAAGCTCGCCCGCTTTGCCAAGCAGGACGTCCCTGATGAGAAGAGCATGATATACCAGTTCAGGGGTGGTCTTAGAGAAGAAATCCAGCTAGCTCTTGTTCTCTTTGAGCCCTTGAGATACGATGAGTTCTACAACATGGCATTGAAGCAAGAGGCTGCTCAATTGAGGTGTGATGCTTCCAAGAAGCGAGTCAGAAATGTTACTCCTTCTTCCTCTACTCAAGTGGCCAAGCAGCAGAAGTATTGGCTTCCTCCTCCTCCATTCCGTCAGCCGTATTAGTAGAAGAGCAAAGGTGGCAGTGGTTCTTCCCACCCACCCAACCCTGGCTTTCAGAACAAGACTTCGTCTCAAGCTTCAAGATCGAGTGCTCTGTATCACCGTCCGCTTTCATAGGTCACGTGCAACAAGTGCCAACAGAAGGGTCACTATGCCAACAAGTGTTTCAACCAGAGGTGCCTTTCTCCTCCTCCTCCTGTCAGATCGGCAAGTACATCTGTGGTCAAGCATAACCCCAAGTACGCCAAGGTCAATATGGTGAATGCAGCTCAGGCAGAGGATTCATCAGATGTCATCATGGGTAACCTTTCTGTTAATGATATTCCCGCAAGAGTTCTTTTTGACACTGGTGCATCGCATTGTTTCATCTCGAGACCTTTTGCATCTAAGCATGATTTTGTTACTCAAGTGTTGTCAAAACCGTTGGCTATTGTCTCTCCGGCCCATCAAATGACATCTCGAGTATGCGTTCCGGATGTTACAATCACTTTGGGTGACTATAAGTTCTTGTCCTCTCCAAATGTTCCTGGTGACTCGGATATTGATCTTATTCTCGGAATGGATTGGCTTTCTAAGCACAAGGCTTAGCTTGATTGTGCAGCCAGGCAGATTCAATAGACTCATTCGTCTGAGGATGTAATTGTCTTTGCCGCTCGTGATGATACCATCTGTCTGTTTTCTCTCAATGAGAAGGGGGAACTCGATGCCATCTCGCAAATTCCAGTCGTTTGCGAATATCAAGACGTCTTTCCAGAAGAGCTTCCAGGAATGCCTCCGCACCGGCCAGTTGAATTCGTCATTGATCTTGAGCCTGGCACGGAACCTGTGTGCAAACGTCCTTACAAGCTCAGACCTGAAGAGTTAAAGGAGCTGAAGAAGCAACTCGATATTCAAGTGAAAATGGCTCTCATCCGACCTAGTTCTTCTCCGTGGGGTTGTGGTGTTCTTTTTGTGAAGAAGAAGGATGGAACGGACCGACTTTGTGTTGATTACCGTCCATTGAACAAGAGGACCATCAAGAACAAATACCCACTTCCCAACATCAATGAGCTGTTCGAACAACTCAAAGGTGCCCAAGTATTCTCCAAGCTTGATCTCCGTATGGGTTATCATCAGATTCGAATCCGTGAGCAAGATATTCCCAAGACGGCTTTCAGGACAAGCTATGGTTCTTATGAGTACACTATCATGTCTTTTGGCCTCGTCAACACTCCCCCGACGTTCTCTCGCATGATGAACTTCATCTTCAATGCCTAGACCAATGACTTCGTTTTGGTCTATCTCGACGACATTCTGGTTTTCTCCAAGAACAAGGAAGATCATGCCAAGCACTTGCGTTTGGTACTCGATAAGTTGAGGGAACACAAGTTCTATGCCAAGTTCTCCAAGTGTGAATTTTGGCTCGATGAGGTTCTTTATCTTGGTCATATCATCTCTGCCAAGGGCATTGCCATGAATCCTGAGAAGGTGTCTGCAATTGTGAATTGGGAACCTCCTCAGAACGTGAAGCAACTCCGTAGCTTCCTCGGTCTCGCAGCTACTGCCGAAGATTCGTTGAAAACTTTTCTAAGATCGCGAAGCCTCTCTCAAATCTTCTTCAGAAGCACGTCAAGTACGTTTGGTCTCCGGAGTGTGACATTGCTTTCAACACTTTGAAAGAGAAATTGATCACTGCTCCAGTTCTCACTCCGCCTGATGAATCCAAGCCGTACGAGGTCTTTTGTGATGCCTCTCTCCAAGGTCTTAGCGCAGTATTGATGCAAGAGAAGAAAGTTGTTGCTTATACCTCTCTCCAGTTGAAGCCTAATGAGAAGAACTACCCCACTCATGATCTCGAGTTGGCGGCAGTTGTGCATGCTCTTTTGACTTGGAGACATCTCTTATTGGGAAGAAAAGTGGACATTTTCACTGATCACAAGAGTCTCAAGTACATCTTCACTCAGCCTAATATCAACCTCAGGCAAACTCGATGGGTCGAAATGATTCAAGAGTATAATCCGAGTATCGAGTATACTCCAGGCAAGGCCAATGTGATTGCTGACGCATTGAGCAGGAAAGCTTACTGCAACAGCCTGATTCTCAAGCCTTTTCAACCCGAGCTTTGTGAAGCTTTCTGCAAACTTAATCTGCAAGTTGTTCCTCAAGGTTTCCTCGCCAACCTTCAAGTCTCTCCTACCTTGGAAGACCAGATTCGTCAAGCCCAGCTTCTTGATGCTATGGTGAAAAAGGTGAAGATTGGGATTGCCAAGAGTCAACCCAAGTACAAGTGCTACCGGCTTGATGACAAAGATACTCTCTTCTTCGAGGATCGTATTGTTGTACCCAAAGGTGACCTCCGTAAAGTGATCATGAACGAGGCTCACAATTCTCTCCTCTCCATCTACCCTGGGAGCACGAAGATGTATCAGGACCTCAAGCAAGCTTATTGGTGGACTCGAATGAAGCGCGAGATTGCTCAGTTCGTGAATGAGTGTGATGTCTGCAGAAGAGTGAAGGCAGCACACCAAAGGCCAGCTGGTCTCCTCCAACCTCTTGCCATTCCAAAATGGAAGTTTGACCACATTGAATGGACTTCGTGACTAGGTTTCCAAAGTCCAAGCGTGGCAATGTAACACCCCGGATGTAACTTCCCCAATTTATACTCCAACTCTTGCCGTTTCCGGCGTTAAGTTATTTTATTTTTCTCGGGTTCGGGTCTTTGTCTCCTTGTGTTGTGATCGTCGTCATGCATCTCATATCATGTCATCATGTGCATTGCATTTGCATACATGTTCATCTCTTGCATTCGAGCATTTTCCCCGTCCCCCCCCCCCCCCCCCCCCCCCCCCCCCCCCCCCCCCCCCCCCCCCCCCCCCCCCCCCCCCCCCCCCCCCCCCCCCCCCCCCCCCCCCCCCCCCCCCCCCCCCCCCCCCCCCCCCCCCCCCCCCCCCCCCCCCCCCCCCCCCCCCCCCCCCCCCCCCCCCCCCCCCCCCCCCCCCCCCCCCCCCCCCCCCCCCCCCCCCCCCCCCCCCCCCCCCCCCCCCCCCCCCCCCCCCCCCCCCCCCCCCCCCCCCCCCCCCCCCCCCCCCCCCCCCCCCCCCCCCCCCCCCCCCCCCCCCCCCCCCCCCCCCCCCCCCCCCCCCCCCCCCCCCCCCCCCCCCCCCCCCCCCCCCCCCCCCCCCCCCCCCCCCCCCCCCCCCCCCCCCCCCCCCCCCCCCCCCCCCCCCCCCCCCCCCCCCCCCCCCCCCCCCCCCCCCCCCCCCCCCCCCCCCCCCCCCCCCCCCCCCCCCCCCCCCCCCCCCCCCCCCCCCCCCCCCCCCCCCCCCCCCCCCCCCCCCCCCCCCCCCCCCCCCCCCCCCCCCCCCCCCCCCCCCCCCCCCCCCCCCCCCCCCCCCCCCCCCCCCCCCCCCCCCCCCCCCCCCCCCCCCCCCCCCCCCCCCCCCCCCCCCCCCCCCCCCCCCCCCCCCCCCCCCCCCCCCCCCCCCCCCCCCCCCCCCCCCCCCCCCCCCCCCCCCCCCCCCCCCCCCCCCCCCCCCCCCCCCCCCCCCCCCCCCCCCCCCCCCCCCCCCCCCCCCCCCCCCCCCCCCCCCCCCCCCCCCCCCCCCCCCCCCCCCCCCCCCCCCCCCCCCCCCCCCCCCCCCCCCCCCCCCCCCCCCCCCCCCCCCCCCCCCCCCCCCCCCCCCCCCCCCCCCCCCCCCCCCCCCCCCCCCCCCCCCCCCCCCCCCCCCCCCCCCCCCCCCCCCCCCCCCCCCCCCCCCCCCCCCCCCCCCCCCCCCCCCCCCCCCCCCCCCCCCCCCCCCCCCCCCCCCCCCCCCCCCCCCCCCCCCCCCCCCCCCCCCCCCCCCCCCCCCCCCCCCCCCCCCCCCCCCCCCCCCCCCCCCCCCCCCCCCCCCCCCCCCCCCCCCCCCCCCCCCCCCCCCCCCCCCCCCCCCCCCCCCCCCCCCCCCCCCCCCCCCCCCCCCCCCCCCCCCCCCCCCCCCCCCCCCCCCCCCCCCCCCCCCCCCCCCCCCCCCCCCCCCCCCCCCCCCCCCCCCCCCCCCCCCCCCCCCCCCCCCCCCCCCCCCCCCCCCCCCCCCCCCCCCCCCCCCCCCCCCCCCCCCCCCCCCCCCCCCCCCCCCCCCCCCCCCCCCCCCCCCCCCCCCCCCCCCCCCCCCCCCCCCCCCCCCCCCCCCCCCCCCCCCCCCCCCCCCCCCCCCCCCCCCCCCCCCCCCCCCCCCCCCCCCCCCCCCCCCCCCCCCCCCCCCCCCCCCCCCCCCCCCCCCCCCCCCCCCCCCCCCCCCCCCCCCCCCCCCCCCCCCCCCCCCCCCCCCCCCCCCCCCCCCCCCCCCCCCCCCCCCCCCCCCCCCCCCCCCCCCCCCCCCCCCCCCCCCCCCCCCCCCCCCCCCCCCCCCCCCCCCCCCCCCCCCCCCCCCCCCCCCCCCCCCCCCCCCCCCCCCCCCCCCCCCCCCCCCCCCCCCCCCCCCCCCCCCCCCCCCCCCCCCCCCCCCCCCCCCCCCCCCCCCCCCCCCCCCCCCCCCCCCCCCCCCCCCCCCCCCCCCCCCCCCCCCCCCCCCCCCCCCCCCCCCCCCCCCCCCCCCCCCCCCCCCCCCCCCCCCCCCCCCCCCCCCCCCCCCCCCCCCCCCCCCCCCCCCCCCCCCCCCCCCCCCCCCCCCCCCCCCCCCCCCCCCCCCCCCCCCCCCCCCCCCCCCCCCCCCCCCCCCCCCCCCCCCCCCCCCCCCCCCCCCCCCCCCCCCCCCCCCCCCCCCCCCCCCCCCCCCCCCCCCCCCCCCCCCCCCCCCCCCCCCCCCCCCCCCCCCCCCCCCCCCCCCCCCCCCCCCCCCCCCCCCCCCCCCCCCCCCCCCCCCCCCCCCCCCCCCCCCCCCCCCCCCCCCCCCCCCCCCCCCCCCCCCCCCCCCCCCCCCCCCCCCCCCCCCCCCCCCCCCCCCCCCCCCCCCCCCCCCCCCCCCCCCCCCCCCCCCCCCCCCCCCCCCCCCCCCCCCCCCCCCCCCCCCCCCCCCCCCCCCCCCCCCCCCCCCCCCCCCCCCCCCCCCCCCCCCCCCCCCCCCCCCCCCCCCCCCCCCCCCCCCCCCCCCCCCCCCCCCCCCCCCCCCCCCCCCCCCCCCCCCCCCCCCCCCCCCCCCCCCCCCCCCCCGTTATCACCAGATTCGCATTCGTGAAGAAGATATTCCCAAGACAGCGTTCAGAACAAGCTTTGGTTCATATGAATACACTGTCATGTCTTTTGGCCTCGCCAATGCTCCTCCGACGTTCTCTCGCATGATGAACTTCATCTTCAACGCCTACACCAATGACTTCATTTTGGTCTATCTCGATGACATTCTGGTTTTCTCTAAGAACAAGGAAGATCATGCCAAGCACTTGCGTTTGGTTCTCGATAAACTCAGGGAACATCAGTTCTACGCCAAGTTCTCCAAGTGTGAATTTTGGCTCGATGAGGTTCTTTATCTTGGTCATATCATCTCTGCCAAGGGCATTTCCGTGAATCCCGAGAAGGTATCCGCAATTGTGAATTGGGAACCTCCTCAGAACGTGAAGCAACTCCGAAGTTTTCTCGGTCTCGCAAGCTACTGCCAAAGATTCGTTGAAAACTTTTCCAAGATTGCGAAGCCTCTCTCAAATCTTCTTCAGAAGCACGTCAAGTATGTTTGGTCTCCGGAGTGTGATATTGCTTTCAACACTTTGAAAGAGAAGTTGATCACTGCTCCAGTTTTGACTCCGCCTGATGAATCCAAGCCGTACGACCCCCCCCCCCCCCCCCCCCCCCCCCCCCCCCCCCCCCCCCCCCCCCCCCCCCCCCCCCCCCCCCCCCCCCCCCCCCCCCCCCCCCCCCCCCCCCCCCCCCCCCCCCCCCCCCCCCCCCCCCCCCCCCCCCCCCCCCCCCCCCCCCCCCCCCCCCCCCCCCCCCCCCCCCCCCCCCCCCCCCCCCCCCCCCCCCCCCCCCCCCCCCCCCCCCCCCCCCCCCCCCCCCCCCCCCCCCCCCCCCCCCCCCCCCCCCCCCCCCCCCCCCCCCCCCCCCCCCCCCCCCCCCCCCCCCCCCCCCCCCCCCCCCCCCAGGCAAGGCCAATGTGATTGCTGACGCATTGAGCAGGAAGGCTTACTGGAACAGTCTGATTCTCAAGCCTTATCAACCCGAGCTTTGTGAAGCTTTCCGCAAACTTAATCTGCAAGTTTTTCCTCAAGGTTTCCTCGCCAACCTTCAAGTCTCTCCTACCTAGGAAGACCAGATTCGCCAAGCCCAGCTTCTTGATGCTATGGTGAAAAAGGTGAAGATTGGGATTGCCAAGAGTCAACCCAAGTACAAGTGGTACCGCCTTGATGACAAGGATACTCTCTTCTTCGAGGATCATATTGTTGTACCCAAAGGTGACCTCTGTAAAGTGATCATGAACGAGGCTCACAATTCTCTCCTCTCCATCCACCCTGGGAGCACGAAGATGTATCAGGACCTCAAGCAGGCTTATTGGTGGACTCGAATGAAGCGCGAGATTGCTCAGTTTGTAAATGAATGTGATGTCTGCAAAAGAGTGAAGGCAGAACACCAAAGGCCAGCTGGTCTCCTCCAACCCTTGCCTCCTCTTCTCGCTCTCTTTTGCGGATAAGTTAGCCACCACATATGCCAGTCGCTTGCTGCAGCTCCACATATAATTGCCTTATCCATTCCCATAAGCTTATATAGTCTTGATCGCGAGGGTGCGAGATTGCTGAGTCCCTGTGGCTCACAGATACTATAATTTCAGATGCAGGTCCAGGTGATTTCGCTCCAGGTGACGAGTACGAGCTCAAGTGGGAGTTCGACGAGGACTCTCAGTGTTATTATGTTTCCTTTCCCGATGATCAGTAGTGGTGCCTAGTTGGGGTTCGATTCAGGGCCTAGTCGCATGTTGGGTTCTTTTCTATTTTGGCGCCGTAGTCGGGCCATGAGTGATTGTTTGATGGATGTTATTTATGTACTCTGATGTGACGTGGAGAGTGTAAGCCAACTATGTATCTCCCCCTTTTATTACATATTACATGGGATGTTGTAATGATTGCCTGACTTGCGACATTGCTTTCAATGCGGTCCCCCCCCCCCCCCCCCCCCCCCCCCCCCCCCCCCCCCCCCCCCCCCCCCCCCCCCCCCAGCCTTCCCCGACCTTAGGAGCCCCATTGCTTGATCGTTTTTAGCAGCCGAGTTGTGTCTAGAAAAATGTTTTGAGTCACTTAGGAATTATATATCGGAGAGCTTAGGAATTCTTTTTACTTCCCCCCCCCCCCCCCCCCCCCCCCCCCCCCCCCCCCCCCCCCCCCCCCCCCCCCCCCCCCCCCCCCCCCCCCCCCCCCCCCCCCCCCCCCTGTCTATGTGTTGGTTGTTTACTATGTTGTTTGCTTCTTTCTGGTGTTGCTTCTTCAGGTTGGTTCTGATAACGTCGTGTTGTGAGGATTCGTTCGTCTACGCCCGTTTGTCTTCTTCATGGACTCGTTCTTCTTCCTCGCGTGATTTCAGGCAAGATGACCATACCCTCGAAATCACTTCTATATTTGCTTGCTAGATGCTCGCTCTTTTGCTATGCCTACCCCCCCCCCCCCCCCCCCCCCCCCCCCCCCCCCCCCCCCCCCCCCCCCCCCCCCCCCCCCCCCCCCCCCCCCCCCCCCCCCCCCCCCCCCCCCCCCCCCCCCCCCCCCCCCCCCCCCCCCCCCCCCCCCCCCCCCCCCCCCCCCCCCCCCCCCCCCCCCCCCCCCCCCCCCCCCCCCCCCCCCCCCCCCCCCCCCCCCCCCCCCCCCCCCCCCCCCCCCCCCCCCCCCCCCCCCCCCCCCCCCCCCCCCCCCCCCCCCCCCCCCCCCCCCCCCCCCCCCCCCCCCCCCCCCCCCCCCCCCCCCCCCCCCCCCCCCCCCCCCCCCCCCCCCCCCCCCCCCCCCCCCCCCCCCCCCCCCCCCCCCCCCCCCCCCCCCCCCCCCCCCCCCCCCCCCCCCCCCCCCCCCCCCGATTTCTTACCGATTATTCGTTCTTGATCCGTACCTTGTTGAATTATTTCTCTTCCTTAATTCTTCGTGGCTTCTCAATTTATGGATATGTGACCATTTGAAGAGGAATGCATTCGTTCATTTTGTTCGGATGTGAAGACTATATGTTGCAATTTTCATTCCGTTGGATTCAGCTTCTATATTGTTGTCTATCTATGTGCTAATGGTGGTCAACCTCTTCAGGATGGCTCCTCCAACGCGCACGACTCCGAATCCTAATCCGCCTCCACCTCCGCCTCCTCCGGAAGCATGGCAAGCTGTGATGGCCGCTACTAATGCAAACACACAGTTGATCATGCAAATCCTTCAAGAGCGCAATCAAGGCAGTCAAGGGAATCAAGGCCATAATCAGCACCACTTTGCTACTCTGAACCAGTTCCTTGCTAATGGCCCAAAGACGTTCAGCGGTTGTGTTGAGGCTACCGACGCTGACGATTGGCTAGTGGATCTGGGCAAGCATTTTGAATGCAGCAACGTCAGGCCTGAAGATTTCGTCAAGTTCGCTTCTTTCCAGCTCAAAGATCAGGCTGCAGAGTGGTTCCAGCAGTACAAGGATTCCAGAGGTGGACGTGTTATCACTTGGGACGATTTCCGTCAAGATTTCCGCGCTCATCACATCCCTCAAAGTGTGGTTGAGAGTAAGCGTCAGGAATTCCGCAATCTGAAGCAAGGTTCTTTGTCTGTCTATGACTACAACAAGTTGTTCCAGAAGCTCGCCCGTTTTGCCCCCCCCCCCCCCCCCCCCCCCCCCCCCCCCCCCCCCCCCCCCCCCCCCCCCCCCCCCCCCCCCCCCCCCCCCCCCCCCCCCCCCCCCCCCCCCCCCCCCCCCCCCCCCCCCCCCCCCCCCCCCCCCCCCCCCCCCCCCCCCCCCCCCCCCCCCCCCCCCCCCCCCCCCCCCCCCCCCCCCCCCCCCCCCCCCCCCCCCCCCCCCCCCCCCCCCCCCCCCCCCCCCCCCCCCCCCCCCCCCCCCCCCCCCCCCCCCCCCCCCCCCCCCCCCCCCCCCCCCCCCCCCCCCCCCCCCCCCCCCCCCCCCCCCCCCCCCCCCCCCCCCCCCCCCCCCCCCCCCCCCCCCCCCCCCCCCCCCCCCCCCCCCCCCCCCCCCCCCCCCCCCCCCCCCCCCCCCCCCCCCCCCCCCCCCCCCCCCCCCCCCCCCCCCCCCCCCCCCCCCCCCCCCCCCCCCCCCCCCCCCCCCCCCCCCCCCCCCCCCCCCCCCCCCCCCCCCCCCCCCCCCCCCCCCCCCCCCCCCCCCCCCCCCCCCCCCCCCCCCCCCCCCCCCCCCCCCCCCCCCCCTTCAGAACAAGCTTTGGTTCATATGAATACACCGTCATGTCTTTTGGCCTCGCAAATGCTCCTCCGACGTTCTCTCGCATGATGAACTTCATCTTCAACCCCTACACCAATGAATTCGTTTTGGTCTATCTCGACGACATTCTGGTTTTCTCGAAGAACAAGGAAGATCATGCTAAGCACTTGCGTTTGGTTCTTGACAAGCTCAGAGAACATCAGTTCTACGCCAAGTTCTCCAAGTGTGAATTTTGGCTCGTTGGCAACTCGGATATCGATCTTATTCCCGGGATGGACTGGCTCTCTAAGCATAAAGCTCAGCTTGATTGTGCAGCCAGGCAGATTCAACTGACTCATTCGTCTGAGGATGTCATTGTCTTTGCCGCTCGGGATAATACCATCCGGTTGTTTTCTCTCAACGAGAAGGGTGAATTGGATGCTATTTCGCAGATTCCTGTCGTTTGTGAGTATCAAGACGTCTTTCCAGAAGAGCTCCCAGGAATGCCTCCGCACCGGCCAGTTGAATTCGTTATTGAACTTGAGCCTGGCACGGAACCTGTGTGCAAACGTCCTTACAAGCTCGGACCTGAAGAGTTGAAGGAGCTGAAGAAACAACTCGATGAGCAAGAAAGATTGGGTCTCATTCGGCCTAGTACTCCCCCCCCCGGGTTATGGTGTTCTTTTTGTGAAGAAGAAGGATGGAACGGAACGACTTTGTGTTGGTTACCGTCCAGTGAATAAGAAGACCATCAAGAACAAATACCCACCTCCCAACATCAATGAGCTGTTCGAACAACTCAAAGGTGCACAAGTATTCTCCAAGCTTGATCTCCGTACCCCCCCCCCCCCCCCCCCCCCCCCCCCCCCCCCCCCCCCCCCCCCCCCCCCCCCCCCCCCCCCCCCCCCCCCCCCCCCCCTCTTTGGGCCTTGCCAATGCTCCTCCAACGTTCTCTCGCATGATGAACTTCATCTTCAACGCCTACACCAATGACTTCGCTTTGGTCTATCTCGACGACATTCTGGTTTTCTCCAAGAACAAGGAAGATCATGCCAAGCACTTGCGTCTCGTTCTTGATAAGCTCACAGAACATCAGTTCTACGCCAAGTTCTCCAAGTGTGAATTTTGGCTCGATGAGGTTCTTTAGCTTGGTCATATCATCTCTGCCAAGGGCATTGCCGTGAATCCTGAGAAGGTGTCTGCAATTGTGAATTGGGAACCTCCTCAGAACGTGAAGCAACTCCGCAGTTTTCTCGGTCTCGCAAGCTATTGCCGAAGATTCGTCGAAAACTTTTCTAAGATCGCGAAGCCTCTCTCAAATGTTCTTCAGAAGCACGTCAAGTACGTTTGGTCTCCGGAGTGTGATATTGCTTTCAACACTTTGAAAGAGAAATTGATTACTGCTCCAGTTCTGACTCCGCCTGATGAATCCAAGCCGTACGAGGTCTTTTGTGATGCCTCTCTCCAAGGTCTTGGCGCAGTATTGATGCAAGAGAAGAAAGTTGTTGCTTATACCTCTCGCCAGTTGAAACCTAATGAGAAGAACTACCCCACTCATGATCTCGAGTTGGCGGCAGTTGTGCATGCTCTTTTGACTTGGAGACATCTTCTATTGGGAAGAAAGGTGGACATTTTCACTGATCACAAGAGTCTCAAGTACATCTTCACTCAGCCTAATCTCAACCTCAGGCAAACTCGATGGGTCGAAATGATTCAAGATCCAAGTATCGAGTATACTCCAGGCAAGGCTAATGTGATTGCTGACGCTTTGAGCAAAAAGGCTTACTGCAACAGTCTGATTCTCAAGCCTTATCAACCCGAGCTTTGTGTAGTTTTCCGCAAACTTAATCTGCAAGTTGTTCCTCAAGGTTTCCTCGCCAACCTTCAAGTCTCTCCTACATTAGAAGACCAGATTCGCCAAGCCCAGCTTCTTGATGCTATGGTGAAAAAGGTGAAGATTGGGATTGCCAAGAGTCAGCCCAAGTACAAGTGCTACCGCCTTGATGACAAGGACACTCTCTTCTTCGAGGATCATATTGTTGTGCCCAAAGGTGACCTCTGTAAAGTGATCATGAACGAGGCTCACAATTCTCTCCTCTCCATTCACCCTGGGAGCACGAAGATGTATCAGGACCTCAAGCAAGCTTATTGGTGGACTCGAATGAAGCGTGAGATCGCTCAATTCGTGAATGAATGTGATGTCTGCAGAAGAGTGAAAGCAGAACACCAAAGGCCAGCTGGTCTCCTCCATCCTCTTGCCATTCCAGAATGGAAGTTTGACCACATTGAAATGGACTTTGTGACTGGTTTTCCAAAGTCCAAGCTTGGCAATGATGCTATATTTGTTGTCATCGACAAACTCACCAAAGTGGCTCATTTTCTTCCTATCAAAGATTCGATCACTGCAGCTCAATTGGCGGAACTCTATACCTCTTGTATTGTCTCTCTGCACGGTATCCCCCCCCCCCCCCCCCCCCCCCCCCCCCCCCCCCCCCCCCCCCCCCCCCCCCCCCCCCCCCCCCCCCCCCCCCCCCCCCCCCCCCCCCCCCCCCCCCCCCCCCCCCCCCCCCCCCCCCCCCCCCCCCCCCCCCCCCCCCCCCCCCCCCCAGCATGAAGTGGGAGGATTGTCTTCCTTATGCTGAATTCTCCTACAACAATAGTTTTCAAGCAAGTTCGGGCAAAGCCCCATTTGAAATTCTGTATGGCAGGAAGTGCCGTACCCCTCTCAACTGGTCTGAAACCGGTGAACGTTAGCTTTTGGGTAATGACTTAATCACAGAAGCAGAAGAAATGTGCAAAGTCATTCGTGATAACCTCAAAGCAGCCCAATCCCGCCAGAAGAGCTACTATGATAGTAAGCACCGTGATTTGGCTTTCGAGATCGGAGATCATGTTTACCTCCGCGTCTCTCCTATGAAAGGTACTCGTCGCTTCGGTATCAAAGGGAAGCTTGCCCCTAGATACGTGGGACCTTTCAAGATTGTTAGCAAGAGAGGCGACCTCGCCTATCAACTCGAGCTTCCTTCAAACTTTGCAAATGTTCATGACGTGTTCCATGTCTCTCAGCTTCGAAAGTGCTTCAAGACTCCTGACCGCATCGTCAACTTCGAGGACATTGAGCTCCAAGAAGATCTCTCTTATCATGAGCACCCAGTTGCTATTCTTGAAGAGACTGCCCCCCCCCCCCCCCCCCCCCCCCCCCCCCCCCCCCCCCCCCCCCCCCCCCCCCCCCCCCCCCCCCCCCCCCCCCCCCCCCCCCCCCCCCCCCCCCCCCCCCCCCCCCCCCCCCCCCCCCCCCCCCCCCCCCCCCCCCCCCCCCCCCCCCCCCCCCCCCCCCCCCCCCCCCCCCCCCCCCCCCCCCCCCCCCCCCCCCCCCCCCCCCCCCCCCCCCCCCCCCCCCCCCCCCCCCCCCCCCCCCCCCCCCCCCCCCCCCCCCCCCCCCCCCCCCCCCCCCCCCCCCCCCCCCCCCCCCCCCCCCCCCCCCCCCCCCCCCCCCCCCCCCCCCCCCCCCCCCCCCCCCCCCCCCCCCCCCCCCCCCCCCCCCCCCCCCCCCCCCCCCCCCCCCCCCCCCCCCCCCCCCCCCCCCCCCCCCCCCCCCCCCCCCCCCCCCCCCCCCCCCCCCCCCCCCCCCCCCCCCCCCCCCCCCCCCCCCCCCCCCCCCCCCCCCCCCCCCCCCCCCCCCCCCCCCCCCCCCCCCCCCCCCCCCCCCCCCCCCCCCCCCCCCCCCCCCCCCCCCCGATCTCTATCAAGATCATGGAGGAATCATCCATGGAGCTTGGGGGCTCAACGTCAACATTGCCCTCGGGCGACCGTGCTGTTTTTCCGAATAGCGAACTTGTATTCGCTACCACCACCTCTTCGAGCATCGCTTTAACGATTCCTTTGGTGGAATTGTGCGGAATTGAGTCTGCAAAAACCATGCAAAATTTCATCGAGTTCCGATGGAGGAATCTTCGGCAATCTATGATATACCGGAGCCTTGCCAAATCTGGATGGGAATCTGGATGAGTTTAGGGTGTGGTCTCCAGCACCATCTCGGACGTACGTTGGTAGATCCAACCATTGATCGGCTGCGGAATTCCTATATCTACCACCCCTCAAACTTTCAACTCGATCCGACCATCCAAACTCCGGGAAACTTACGATTAGTGCATCACTTTTCGGATCTGTTTTCTGCGCGAATACGGATCCGACCAACCATCGGAGGAGAACGAAGCGCCGGAATGCAAAACGGACAACGGGGAAAATGCTCGAATGCATGAGATGAACATGTATGCAAATGCAATGCACGAGATGACAAGGTATGAGATGCATGAAAACGAAAACAACACACGGAGACAAGGACCCGAACCCGAGAAATAAATATAACTTGACACCTGAAACGGCAAGAGTTGGAGTACAAATGGGGAAAGTTACATCTGGGGCGTTACAGATTTACCCCCGAGTCATGGATCGAAAGCTATGAGATAGCAATGGAGATGCTGGATGTGGATGATGCGGCCTGTGCTAAATACTTCACCATGATGTTGGAAGGAACAACTCGCACTTGGCTGAAAAGTTTGTCAGCTAACTCCATTAGGTCATGGGCTACATTAAAGGCCCGGTTTATCCAGAATTTCAAGGACATGCGCAAGCAGCCCATGTCAATTGTGGACTTAGCCGCCTGTGTCCAAGAAGAAGGTGAATCGACAACCTATTGGGTCCGCCGGGTTTCAGAAATCTTGCATTCATCGGACCGCATTAATACCGATACAGCAGTCTTAACATTGGAGGGCAATTGTCGGGTGACGTGTCCTGGACTAGGGAGTAATCACCATGTCGTCTCCCAATCAGTTGGATTGGGCCGAGGACCCCCATGGCTATATTCTCATGGGCCAATTCGGACAGCCGAAGACATATACGAGGAAGATTCCACAAGGACTCCTCTTCATCGACGTATTCGACTAGGACTCTTGTTATCCTAGGCCTCTGGTACATTATATAAGCCGAGGCTAGGCTAGTTGGTAGATTATTATAACATTACTCATCATACCTGTAGGGTTTAGACCACAACATATGATCTCGAGGTAGATCAACTCTTGTAACCCCTATACTTATCAATATAAACAAGAGCAGGACGTAGGGTTTTACCTCCATCAAGAGGGCCCAAACCTGGGTAAACATCGTGTGCCCTGTCTCGTATTACTCATCGATCCATGATACACAGCTTGGGACCCCCTACCCGAGATCTTCCAGTTTTGACACCGATAATGGTGCTTTCATTGAGATTTCCGATGTGTGATTGACAAAGGATCAATGGCTCGCCCGCAGATCAACTGCGATGCCGGCATCTTCATCGCCGGCTCGACTAGTCACCTTGGCTTGACCGAGAACCGTGCTCCATCTCCGATCGTCATGTTCGTACGAGGGCCTTCATCAACATCAACTCCGATCTCTATCAAGATCATGGAGGAATCATCCATGGAGCTTGGGGGCTCAACGTCAACATTGCCCTCGGGCGACCGTGCTGTTTTT
>JAAAWM010009140.1:0-19877 GCA_036873465.1 Thinopyrum obtusiflorum
ATGGACATAGCACTATATGTGGAATAGAATGGTGGTTGTGGAGAAGATAAAAAGGAGAAGATAATCTCACATCAACTAGGCGTATCAACGGGCTATGGAGATGCCCATCAATAGATATCAATGTGAGTGAGTAGGGATTGCCATGCAACAGATGCACTAGAGCTATAAGTATATGAAAGCTCAACAAAAGAAACTAAGTGGGTGTGCATCCAACTCGCTTGCTCACGAAGACCTAGGGCATTTTGAGGAAGCCCATCATTGGAATATACAAGCCAAGTTCTATAATGAAAAATTCCCACTTGTATATGAAAGTGATATCATAGGAGACTCTCTATCATGAAGATCATGGTGCTACTTTGAAGCACAAGTGTGGAAAAAGGATAGTAGCATTGTCCCTTCTCTCTTTTTCTCTCATTTTTTTTTATTTGGGCCTTTTCTCCCTTTTTTTTATGGCCTCTTTTTTTCCTTTTCTTTTATTTTTCGTCCGGAGTCTCATCCCGACTTGTGGGGGAATCATAGTCTCCATCATCCTTTCCTCACTTGGGACAATGCTCTAATAATGATGATCATCACACTTTTATTACTTACAACTCAACAATTACAACTCAAAACTTAGAACAAAATATGACTCTATGTGAATGCCTCCGGCGGTGTACCGGGATATGCTATGAATCAAGAGTGACATGTATGAAAGAATTATGAACGGTGGCTTTGCCACAAATACGATGTCAACTACATGATCATGCAAAGCAATATGACAATGATGGAGCATGTCATAGTATACGGAACGGTGGTAAGTTGCATGGCAATATATCTCGGAATGGCTATGGAAATGCCATAATAGGTAGGTATGGTGGCTGTTTTTAGGAAGGTATATGGTGGGTGTATGATACCGGCGAAAAGTGCACGGTATTAGA
The DNA here is from genome assembly GCA_036873465.1 of Thinopyrum obtusiflorum. Classification (NCBI taxonomy): domain Eukaryota; kingdom Viridiplantae; phylum Streptophyta; class Magnoliopsida; order Poales; family Poaceae; genus Thinopyrum; species Thinopyrum obtusiflorum. The sequence continues at coordinate 918 of JAAAWM010009140.1, forward strand.
GAGGCTAGCAATGGTGGAAGGATGAAAAGTGCGTATAATCCATGGGGGGGGGGGGGGGGGGGGGGGGGGGGGGGGGGGGGGGGGGGGGGGGGGGGGGGGGGGGGGGGGGGGGGGGGGGGGGGGGGGGGGGGGGGGGGGGGGGGGGGGGGGGGGGGGGGGGGGGGGGGGGGGGGGGGGGGGGGGGGGGGGGGGGGGGGGGGGGGGGGGGGGGGGGGGGGGGGGGGGGGGGGGGGGGGGGGGGGGGGGGGGGGGGGGGGGGGGGGGGGGGGGGGGGGGGGGGGGGGGGGGGGGGGGGGGGGGGGGGGGGGGGGGGGGGGGGGGGGGGGGGGGGGGGGGGGGGGGGGGGGGGGGGGGGGGGGGGGGGGGGGGGGGGGGGGGGGGGGGGGGGGGGGGGGGGGGGGGGGGGGGGGGGGGGGGGGGGGGGGGGGGGGGGGGGGGGGGGGGGGGGGGGGGGGGGGGGGGGGGGGGGGGGGGGGGGGGGGGGGGGGGGGGGGGGGGGGGGGGGGGGGGGGGGGGGGGGGGGGGGGGGGGGGGGGGGGGGGGGGGGGGGGGGGGGGGGGGGGGGGGGGGGGGGGGGGGGGGGGGGGGGGGGGGGGGGGGGGGGGGGGGGGGGGGGGGGGGGGGGGGGGGGGGGGGGGGGGGGGGGGGGGGGGGGGGGGGGGGGGGGGGGGGGGGGGGGGGGGGGGGGGGGGGGGGGGGGGGGGGGGGGGGGGGGGGGGGGGGGGGGGGGGGGGGGGGGGGGGGGGGGGGGGGGGGGGGGGGGGGGGGGGGGGGGGGGGGTCCTTGCATTGACATCAATTGATGGGCATCTCCATAGCCCGTTGATTAGCCGCGCAATGTGAGACTTTCTCCTTTTTTGTCTTCTCACACAACCTCAATCATTATATTCAATTCCACCCATAGTGCTATGTCCATGGCTCGCGCTCATATATTGCGTAAAAGTTGAAAGAGTTTGAAAAGGCTAAGTATGAAACAATTGCTTGGCTTGTCATCGGGGTTGTACATGATGAGAGCATTTTGTGTGACGAAAATGAAGCATAGACAAACTATATGATTTTGTAGGGATAAGCTTTCTTTGGCTATGTTATTTTGATAAGACATAATTGCTTGGTTAGCATGTTTGAAGTATTATTATTTTTATGTCAATATTAAACTTTTATCTTGAATCTTTCGGATCTGAACATTCATGCCACAATAAAGAAAATTACATTGAGAAACATGCTAAGTAGCATTCCACATCAAAAATTTTGTTTTTATCATTTACCTACTCGAGGACGTTGTTCTAAGTATCGAGTTGTAAGTAAATAAAAGTGTGATGATCATCATTATTAGAGCATTGTCCCAAGTGAGGAAAGGATGATGGAGACTATGATTCCCCCACAAGTCGGGATGAGACTCCGGACGAAAAAAATAAAAGAGGCCATAAAAAAAAAGGCCCAAATAAAAAAAATGAGAGAAAAAGAGAGAAGGGACAATGTTACTATCCTTTTACCACACTTGTGCTTCAAAATAGCACCATGATCTTCATGATAGAGAGTCCCCTATTTTGTCACTTTCATATACTAGTGGGAATTTTACATTATAGAACTTGGCTTGTATATTCCAATGATGGGATTCCTCAAAATGCCCTAGGTCTTCATGAGCAAGCAAGTTGGATGCACACCCACTTAGTTTATTTTGTTGAGCTTTCATGGGGGGGGGGGGGGGGGGGGGGGGGGGGGGGGGGGGGGGGGGGGGGGGGGGGGGGGGGGGGGGGGGGGGGGGGGGGGGGGGGGGGGGGGGGGGGGGGGGGGGGGGGGGGGGGGGGGGGGGGGGGGGGGGGGGGGGGGGGGGGGGGGGGGGGGGGGGGGGGGGGGGGGGGGGGGGGGGGGGGGGGGGGGGGGGGGGGGGGGGGGGGGGGGGGGGGGGGGGGGGGGGGGGGGGGGGGGGGGGGGGGGGGGGGGGGGGGGGGGGGGGGGGGGGGGGGGGGGGGGGGGGGGGGGGGGGGGGGGGGGGGGGGGGGGGGGGGGGGGGGGGGGGGGGGGGGGGGGGGGGGGGGGGGGGGGGGGGGGGGGGGGGGGGGGGGGGGGGGGGGGGGGGGGGGGGGGGGGGGGGGGGGGGGGGGGGGGGGGGGGGGGGGGGGGGGGGGGGGGGGGGGGGGGGGGGGGGGGGGGGGGGGGGGGGGGGGGGGGGGGGGGGGGGGGGGGGGGGGGGGGGGGGGGGGGGGGGGGGGGGGGGGGGGGGGGGGGGGGGGGGGGGGGGGGGGGGGGGGGGGGGGGGGGGGGGGGGGGGGGGGGGGGGGGGGGGGGGGGGGGGGGGGGGGGGGGGGGGGGGGGGGGGGGGGGGGGGGGGGGGGGGGGGGGGGGGGGGGGGGGGGGGGGGGGGGGGGGGGGGGGGGGGGGGGGGGGGGGGGGGGGGGGGGGGGGGGGGGGGGGGGGGGGGGGGGGGGGGGGGGGGGGGGGGGGGGGGGGGGGGGGGGGGGGGGGGGGGGGGGGGGGGGGGGGGGGGGGGGGGGGGGGGGGGGGGGGGGGGGGGGGGGGGGGGGGGGGGGGGGGGGGGGGGGGGGGGGGGGGGGGGGGGGGGGGGGGGGGGGGGGGGGGGGGGGGGGGGGGGGGGGGGGGGGGGGGGGGGGGGGGGGGGGGGGGGGGGGGGGGGGGGGGGGGGGGGGGGGGGGGGGGGGGGGGGGGGGGGGGGGGGGGGGGGGGGGGGGGGGGGGGGGGGGGGGGGGGGGGGGGGGGGGGGGGGGGGGGGGGGGGGGGGGGGGGGGGGGGGGGGGGGGGGGGGGGGGGGGGGGGGGGGGGGGGGGGGGGGGGGGGGGGGGGGGGGGGGGGGGGGGGGGGGGGGGGGGGGGGGGGGGGGGGGGGGGGGGGGGGGGGGGGGGGGGGGGGGGGGGGGGGGGGGGGGGGGGGGGGGGGGGGGGGGGGGGGGGGGGGGGGGGGGGGGGGGGGGGGGGGGGGGGGGGGGGGGGGGGGGGGGGGGGGGGGGGGGGGGGGGGGGGGGGGGGGGGGGGGGGGGGGGGGGGGGGGGGGGGGGGGGGGGGGGGGGGGGGGGGGGGGGGGGGGGGGGGGGGGGGGGGGGGGGGGGGGGGGGGGGGGGGGGGGGGGGGGGGGGGGGGGGGGGGGGGGGGGGGGGGGGGGGGGGGGGGGGGGGGGGGGGGGGGGGGGGGGGGGGGGGGGGGGGGGGGGGGGGGGGGGGGGGGGGGGGGGGGGGGGGGGGGGGGGGGGGGGGGGGGGGGGGGGGGGGGGGGGGGGGGGGGGGGGGGGGGGGGGGGGGGGGGGGGGGGGGGGGGGGGGGGGGGGGGGGGGGGGGGGGGGGGGGGGGGGGGGGGGGGGGGGGGGGGGGGGGGGGGGGGGGGGGGGGGGGGGGGGGGGGGGGGGGGGGGGGGGGGGGGGGGGGGGGGGGGGGGGGGGGGGGGGGGGGGGGGGGGGGGGGGGGGGGGGGGGGGGGGGGGGGGGGGGGGGGGGGGGGGGGGGGGGGGGGGGGGGGGGGGGGGGGGGGGGGGGGGGGGGGGGGGGGGGGGGGGGGGGGGGGGGGGGGGGGGGGGGGGGGGGGGGGGGGGGGGGGGGGGGGGGGGGGGGGGGGGGGGGGGGGGGGGGGGGGGGGGGGGGGGGGGGGGGGGGGGGGGGGGGGGGGGGGGGGGGGGGGGGGGGGGGGGGGGGGGGGGGGGGGGGGGGGGGGGGGGGGGGGGGGGGGGGGGGGGGGGGGGGGGGGGGGGGGGGGGGGGGGGGGGGGGGGGGGGGGGGGGGGGGGGGGGGGGGGGGGGGGGGGGGGGGGGGGGGGGGGGGGGGGGGGGGGGGGGGGGGGGGGGGGGGGGGGGGGGGGGGGGGGGGGGGGGGGGGGGGGGGGGGGGGGGGGGGGGGGGGGGGGGGGGGGGGGGGGGGGGGGGGGGGGGGGGGGGGGGGGGGGGGGGGGGGGGGGGGGGGGGGGGGGGGGGGGGGGGGGGGGGGGGGGGGGGGGGGGGGGGGGGGGGGGGGGGGGGGGGGGGGGGGGGGGGGGGGGGGGGGGGGGGGGGGGGGGGGGGGGGGGGGGGGGGGGGGGGGGGGGGGGGGGGGGGGGGGGGGGGGGGGGGGGGGGGGGGGGGGGGGGGGGGGGGGGGGGGGGGGGGGGGGGGGGGGGGGGGGGGGGGGGGGGGGGGGGGGGGGGGGGGGGGGGGGGGGGGGGGGGGGGGGGGGGGGGGGGGGGGGGGGGGGGGGGGGGGGGGGGGGGGGGGGGGGGGGGGGGGGGGGGGGGGGGGGGGGGGGGGGGGGGGGGGGGGGGGGGGGGGGGGGGGGGGGGGGGGGGGGGGGGGGTGCATCTAGAGTATTAAGTTCATAAGAACAGAGTTACGCATTAGGTAAGATGACATGATGTAGAGGGATAAACTCATGCAATATGATATAAACCCCATCTTTTTATCCTCGATGGCAACAATACAATACAATACATGTCATTTCCCCTACTGTCACTGGGATCGAGCACCGCATGATTGAACCCAAAGCTAAGCACTTCTCCCATTGCAAGAAAGATCAATCTAGTAGGCCAAACCAAACTGATAATTCGAAGAGACTTGCAAAGATAACCAATCATACATAAAAGAATTCAGAGAAGATTCAAATATTGTTCATAGATAATCTTGATCATAAACCCACAATTCATCGGATCTCAACAAACACACCGCAAAAATAGTTACATCAAATAGATCTCCAAGAAGATCGAGGAGAACTTTGTATTGAGATCCAAAGAGAGAGAAGCCATCTAGCTAATAACTATGGACCCGAAGGTCTGTGGTAAACTACTCACACATCATCGGAGAGGCTATGGTGTTGATGTAGAAGCCCTCCGTGATCGATGCCCCCTCCGGCAGAGTGCCGGAAAAGGCCCCAAGATGGGATCTCACGGGTACAGAAGGTTGCGGTGGTGGAATTAGGTTTTCATGGTGCTCTTCAATGGTTTGGGGGTACGTAGGTATATATAGGAGGAAGAAGTAGGTCGGTGGAGCCACGAGGGGCCCACGAGGGTGGAGGGCGCGCCCAGGGGGGTAGGCGCGCCCCCCTTCCTCGTGGCCTCCTCGTTGATTCCTTGACGTCCACTCCAAGTCCTCTGGATCACGTTTGTTCCAAAAATCACGCCCCCGAAGGTTTCATTCCGTTTGGACTCCGTTTGATATTCCTTTTCTGCGAAACGGGGGGGGGGGGGGGGGGGGGGGGGGGGGGGGGGGGGGGGGGGGGGGGGGGGGGGGGGGGGGGGGGGGGGGGGGGGGGGGGGGGGGGGGGGGGGGGGGGGGGGGGGGGGGGGGGGGGGGGGGGGGGGGGGGGGGGGGGGGGGGGGGGGGGGGGGGGGGGGGGGGGGGGGGGGGGGGGGGGGGGGGGGGGGGGGGGGGGGGGGGGGGGGGGGGGGGGGGGGGGGGGGGGGGGGGGGGGGGGGGGGGGGGGGGGGGGGGGGGGGGGGGGGGGGGGGGGGGGGGGGGGGGGGGGGGGGGGGGGGGGGGGGGGGGGGGGGGGGGGGGGGGGGGGGGGGGGGGGGGGGGGGGGGGGGGGGGGGGGGGGGGGGGGGGGGGGGGGGGGGGGGGGGGGGGGGGGGGGGGGGGGGGGGGGGGGGGGGGGGGGGGGGGGGGGGGGGGGGGGGGGGGGGGGGGGGGGGGGGGGGGGGGGGGGGGGGGGGGGGGGGGGGGGGGGGGGGGGGGGGGGGGGGGGGGGGGGGGGGGGGGGGGGGGGGGGGGGGGGGGGGGGGGGGGGGGGGGGGGGGGGGGGGGGGGGGGGGGGGGGGGGGGGGGGGGGGGGGGGGGGGGGGGGGGGGGGGGGGGGGGGGGGGGGGGGGGGGGGGGGGGGGGGGGGGGGGGGGGGGGGGGGGGGGGGGGGGGGGGGGGGGGGGGGGGGGGGGGGGGGGGGGGGGGGGGGGGGGGGGGGGGGGGGGGGGGGGGGGGGGGGGGGGGGGGGGGGGGGGGGGGGGGGGGGGGGGGGGGGGGGGGGGGGGGGGGGGGGGGGGGGGGGGGGGGGGGGGGGGGGGGGGGGGGGGGGGGGGGGGGGGGGGGGGGGGGGGGGGGGGGGGGGGGGGGGGGGGGGGGGGGGGGGGGGGGGGGGGGGGGGGGGGGGGGGGGGGGGGGGGGGGGGGGGGGGGGGGGGGGGGGGGGGGGGGGGGGGGGGGGGGGGGGGGGGGGGGGGGGGGGGGGGGGGGGGGGGGGGGGGGGGGGGGGGGGGGGGGGGGGGGGGGGGGGGGGGGGGGGGGGGGGGGGGGGGGGGGGGGGGGGGGGGGGGGGGGGGGGGGGGGGGGGGGGGGGGGGGGGGGGGGGGGGGGGGGGGGGGGGGGGGGGGGGGGGGGGGGGGGGGGGGGGGGGGGGGGGGGGGGGGGGGGGGGGGGGGGGGGGGGGGGGGGGGGGGGGGGGGGGGGGGGGGGGGGGGGGGGGGGGGGGGGGGGGGGGGGGGGGGGGGGGGGGGGGGGGGGGGGGGGGGGGGGGGGGGGGGGGGGGGGGGGGGGGGGGGGGGGGGGGGGGGGGGGGGGGGGGGGGGGGGGGGGGGGGGGGGGGGGGGGGGGGGGGGGGGGGGGGGGGGGGGGGGGGGGGGGGGGGGGGGGGGGGGGGGGGGGGGGGGGGGGGGGGGGGGGGGGGGGGGGGGGGGGGGGGGGGGGGGGGGGGGGGGGGGGGGGGGGGGGGGGGGGGGGGGGGGGGGGGGGGGGGGGGGGGGGGGGGGGGGGGGGGGGGGGTGAGAACTTCAAACTTCATTCCAAGAAATGGCAAATTTGGTACAAAAGAGGGCGAAAAACAGCCGTGTCCGGCACCTATACTAGTCTTCTAGTCTTCCCACCGGCACGGAGCATGGGGGCTTTCACTAAGCGTGGGCATAGTCATTGTTGGACCGTGTCGTCCGCCAGCGCGGAGCATGGGGCTTCCACTTGGGCGTGGGTGGGAGCCCCCGCGGGGCTGAGGGGCGGCGCGCTGGGAGACTCCGGGGCGTGTACAGCCCCACTCATTATTACGTGAGAGTGTCACAGGTAGAACTTGCGGAGATGCTGGATGTTCCAAGCATTCTGGATGGGGACCCCGTCCAGCGTCTCCAGGCGCGTAGCGCTAGGCCTGGAGACGCGGGGACCCTGAACGGGCCCTCCCACATGGGCGAGAGCTTGTGAAGGCCCTCCCTGGAGAGGATCCACCTCAGGACAAGGTCCCCGACCTCGAGAGTCCGAGGGCGGATGCTGCGGCAATGGTAGCGCCGCAACGCCTGCTGGTACCTCGCGGCGCGGAGGGAGGCTTCGCGACGGGCCTCCTCCCCGAGCACGAGGTCAGTCCCCCATGAGGCATCCTGACGTGCCTCGTCAAATGCCAAGACTCACGGGGAGCGATGCTTGACCTCGTGTGGGAGGACTGCCTCAGCCCCGTAGACGAGGAAGAACGGGGTCTCACCGGTGGGCTTAGTCATTGTGGTGCGGACGGACCACAACACGGACTGAAGCTCACCGAGACAACCCCTGCCACAGGTCTCCAGCTTCTTCTTGAAGCTCCTCATCTTGAGGCCCCTTAGGACCTCCGCGTTGGCACGCTCAGCCTGGCCATTGCTCCGTGGGTGCGCCACCGACGTGTAGAATATCTGCGTTCCAAGGTTAGCACAATATGTCCTAAAGAGGTTGCTTGTGAATTGGGAACCATTGTCAGTAATGATACGGTTGGGGATGCCGAAGTGACTCACGAGGCCCTTGATGAACTTGACGGCCGAGCCAGCAGGGATGGTACGCACGGGCTCCACCTCCGTCCACTTGGTGAACTTGTCGATGGTGACGTAGAGGTAGCGGTAAGGGGGGGGGGGGGGGGGGGGGGGGGGGGGGGGGGGGGGGGGGGGGGGGGGGGGGGGGGGGGGGGGGGGGGGGGGGGGGGGGGGGGGGGGGGGGGGGGGGGGGGGGGGGGGGGGGGGGGGGGGGGGGGGGGGGGGGGGGGGGGGGGGGGGGGGGGGGGGGGGGGGGGGGGGGGGGGGGGGGGGGGGGGGGGGGGGGGGGGGGGGGGGGGGGGGGGGGGGGGGGGGGGGGGGGGGGGGGGGGGGGGGGGGGGGGGGGGGGGGGGGGGGGGGGGGGGGGGGGGGGGGGGGGGGGGGGGGGGGGGGGGGGGGGGGGGGGGGGGGGGGGGGGGGGGGGGGGGGGGGGGGGGGGGGGGGGGGGGGGGGGGGGGGGGGGGGGGGGGGGGGGGGGGGGGGGGGGGGGGGGGGGGGGGGGGGGGGGGGGGGGGGGGGGGGGGGGGGGGGGGGGGGGGGGGGGGGGGGGGGGGGGGGGGGGGGGGGGGGGGGGGGGGGGGGGGGGGGGGGGGGGGGGGGGGGGGGGGGGGGGGGGGGGGGGGGGGGGGGGGGGGGGGGGGGGGGGGGGGGGGGGGGGGGGGGGGGGGGGGGGGGGGGGGGGGGGGGGGGGGGGGGGGGGGGGGGGGGGGGGGGGGGGGGGGGGGGGGGGGGGGGGGGGGGGGGGGGGGGCTCACGTAGCACCGTGCTGATCCTGCAATTCCAAGCCCAAGAATCATTTTTCCATTTTGCGTACCTCCTCCAGGTATGCTTCCATGTGCTCGTCCTTCGGTATGTACTCTTTGTTGGAGAAGTTGACGAGGAGCTGGGAGTCGCCCCTGATGGTGAGACGCTTCACCCCTAATGCCACCGCAGCCCTGAGGCCAGAAATTAGGCCTTCGTATTCTGCGATGTTGTTGGAGACCTTTTCGCCTTGCTGGAAGCAAAGTTGTACAACATAGTAGAGCTTGTCCTTGGTGGGTGGAATGAGCACTGCTCCAGCCCTCGCGCCATGGCGCGCGAACGCGCCGTCGAAGTACATGATCCATCCATCTGGCACCTCGTCTCCGGGCAGGAGAGAACGGTCCTCGCATACTTCACGGCCAGGGACGTCGGTCCATTCTACCACGAAATCTACGAGGGCTGCGCCCTTAATGACCCTGGTTGTGCTGAACTCTAGTTGGAATGCCTGTGGCTCGATGTTCCACTCTGCGACCCTTCCCGTAGCGTTGGGGCTCTGGAGCACCCTCTCCAGTGGGTAAGCTGAGACAACCTTGATGGGGTGGCTTTGGAAGTAGTGGCGCAGCTTCCGGGAGGTGACGAGGAGTGCGAGCAAGAGCTTTTGTGGCATGGGATACCGCGCCCGCGCCTCACGTAGCACCGTGCTGATCCTGCAATTCCAAGCCCAAGAATCATTTTTGGGGGGGGGGGGGGGGGGGGGGGGGGGGGGGGGGGGGGGGGGGGGGGGGGGGGGGGGGGGGGGGGGGGGGGGGGGGGGGGGGGGGGGGGGGGGGGGGGGGGGGGGGGGGGGGGGGGGGGGGGGGGGGGGGGGGGGGGGGGGGGGGGGGGGGGGGGGGGGGGGGGGGGGGGGGGGGGGGGGGGGGGGGGGGGGGGGGGGGGGGGGGGGGGGGGGGGGGGGGGGGGGGGGGGGGGGGGGGGGGGGGGGGGGGGGGGGGGGGGGGGGGGGGGGGGGGGGGGGGGGGGGGGGGGGGGGGGGGGGGGGGGGGGGGGGGGGGGGGGGGGGGGGGGGGGGGGGGGGGGGGGGGGGGGGGGGGGGGGGGGGGGGGGGGGGGGGGGGGGGGGGGGGGGGGGAAGTCACGCAGCCTGCAAGCTTCTGCATTTCCTTGAGGGTCTGCGGCAGGCTCATCCTTTCTATTGCCTTGATCTTCTCTGGGTTAGCCTCGATTCCTCTGTGCGACACTAAGAAGCCCAGCAGCTTGCCAGAAGGGACGCCGAACACGCACTTCTCCGGATTTAGTCGTAGGTTCACCTTGCGTAAGTTGGTGAATGTTTCCTCCAGATCTTCGATGAGGGTTCTTGCTTCCCGCGACTTGACCACTGTCATCAACATATGCCTCAGCATTGCTCCCGAGCTGCCTGCCCAGGGTGATGTGCAACAATCACTGGAAGGTCGCGCCGGCGTTGCGCAAACCGAACGTCATGCACGTGTAGCAGTACACCCCGCACGGGGAAAGGAAGGCCGTTTTCTCGACGTCTTGCACCGCCATCTTGATCTGGTGGTAGCTCGAAAAGGCATCCAGGAAGCACAGCAAGTTGCACTCGGCGGTGGAGTCAACGATCTGGTCGATGCGCAGAAGAGGGAAAGGGTCTTGAGGACAAGCTTTGTTGAGGCTTGTGAAGTCGACGAACATGCGCTCCTTTCCCCTCTTCTTGGGGACGATGACCGGGTTGGCCAACCAATCCGGGTGCCGCACTTCCTGGATGATGCCGGCTTCTTGCAGCTTATGGACCTCCTGGACGATGAATGATTGCTTCTCCGGGGCTTGTCGCCGCGCCTTTTGTTTCACCGGGCGCCCTCCGGGGCACACCATCAAATGGTGCTCAATTATGTCTCGCGGGATACCAACCAGGTCTTTCGCCTCCCATGCAAACACATCCTTGTTCGCACGGAGGAAGCCGACCAACGCCTCTTCTTGGTCTGGGGGGAGGCCGGCATCTATGGTGAAGGTGAGGCTTGAGCCCTCGTCGTCGACTCGCACGTGCTTCGTCTCAGCCCGGTCCTGAGAGAACAACTGCTTCTTCTTCGTGAGCGCAGCCTCCGGAATCTCCGGAGCGCCCTTCGTGTCTGCCCACGAGGCTGCTGCAGCCTGGAAAGTGAGCTTGAGGGCCAGGAGCACATCCTTGGTGTCTCCCATCACAGTGAGGATGTCGCTGCTCCCAGGCATCTTGATGACGTTGTAGCCGGGGTGCGTCACCGCCATGAACTTGGCAAGGGCTGGATACCCAAGGATGGCGTGGTACGGGAGGCCGATGCGGGCAACGTCGAAGTCGATGAGCTCGGTGCGGTAGTTGCAGCGCGTGCCGAAGGTGATGGGGAGGCAGATCTGCCCCAGGGGAACGATGGAGCCATCGAGCACCCCTAAAAAGGGTCTGGTGGGGGCGAGCAGTTCGTAAGGCACCTGGAGCAGGTTGAAGGCTTCCACGGAGAGGACATTGAGGCCAGCGCCGCCGTCGATGAGGGTCCTGGTAACCGCGACACTGCTAATGGTGGGCATGCACAGCAGGGGGAGCACGCCAGCACCAACCGTAGTCTTGGGGTGGTCCCTGGAGTCAAAGATGATGTCGGTTTCAGGTGCCGCCCGGCCTGAAGGAGCCCCCTGCCGTGGCCGGGCGGTCTCCATCCGTCGGAAGAGCTTCTTGACGTGGAGGCTCGAGGCCGGCGCCTGCGACCCTCCGAGGATGGTCGCAACGGTGTCGGGCGCCGGTGCCGCGAAGCGCACGATGAACTGATTGCGCAGCTCCTCCCAGGAGGCCACTGACGACTCTGGCAGGCTAAGCATCTAGGTGGGTGGAGCAGCATCCGCCATGGGGGGTGCGCGGTGCGAGCGGCGCATGGCCGATGAGAGAGGCTAAGCTTCGACACGCCCCTACCTGGCATGCCAAATGTCGGATTCAGGGCTCCGCAGACCCAAGAAAGGTTCAAACTCTGGGGCGTGTGCGAAGAACTCAACCTATCCAACCAACCAACCAGTCGCCCTATAGCCTAGCTCGATGAATGAGGAAGAAGATGAACATGGCCATTTACCCAGGTACGGGCCACCTTGCGGTGTAAGACCCTACTCCTGCTTTGTGGTGGATTTGCCTCACGAGGGGCTGAGGATGAACAAGTACAAGGGATGAACAACCTCGCGAGGTCTGCTCTGGGGTGAGAGTGAATCGAGAGAGCTCTCTGGGTCTGGTCCCTCTCTATGGTGGTGGCTAACCTATGCTTATAGTGGCCTTGGTCCCCTTCCCCAAAACATAGGCAGGAAGGGATTCCACAACGGCCAATTTGAAAGGGGACAAGTAGTACATATTATCCTGACGAAAGGTGGTCTTCGCCTGCAAAGCTTCTGGTTGTGACCCCGTGGTGGGCTCGGCAATGACATTCATCCTGCCGTCCTGGCGGTCTTGGTCTCGTTGCACCGGAATGGAAACCTTTGCCTGATTCCTTGGGAACCCACACCTGCGCTTGCCTCCTTAGCGCCAAAGGGGACTCTGTCTTCTCTGCGCCCGCAAGCGGCCGCCTGGCCTTAGTCATCATGGCTGGCGTCATCACAACCTCAGGAGGTTGGGCACCTGCATAGGAATCTCCGCTCCTCAGGAGGCAGCCTGGGGAGGCCATTCCCTCAGGAGGTCTTGGCGTCGTCTAAATCGTGAGGCTTTGCCCCTCGCGAGGGTCTTGTCTTGATAGCCTTCATAGGTGGGCCGTACCAGGCCGTCGATGAAGTCACGCCATGGGCTGCAAGCAGACAAGTTTGGGTACCCTGGTTCCCAGAACGCCGACAAAATGGCCGTGGGAAACGTCCATTACATGAATGAATGGCTTTAACTCTCGCTTAATTAGCGTTAACCCACTTGCATGCAGATTAATTCGGTGCTAGATGTGGGCAACTCCTCCCACGTGCTTTGGATCATGTCTACCTGCAAGCGATCGAGCTGCCCACCTCCATCGGATGGGACATCGCTCGTGCACTCGTGGGCACATCCATGCCGAACCTCACTGACGCCTCTGAGCCCAGCACTCCGCGTCGGCCTACCCAGCCAGCTCCACACCGACTGGATCGCAGCCCAGTTGTGGTTCCCTCGGACCAGCGGGTGCACTCGGATGAGGAGTCCACTCGGACTGCGCTCACTCGGCTCTGAAGCCCTAGGGTTCACCTAGCTGGTTCGCCTTTTTCTACTCGGCCGGCTAACATCCAGAACATCATCGACAACAACTACGATCGCGAACCTACGGAACCAACCGCATCTTCATCGCCCGACCGCTCTGCATGCGCGCCGCTGCTTAGTTGGATACGCCTTCACCACTCAGCCGCTCCGTGCGCCGCAGCTCGGCCGCTCCGTGGGCCGCCACTCGGCTGGAAATGCCTCGCCCACTCGGCCGCCTCGCGCGCCGTCACTCAATGGGACACATATCCACCACTCGACCCTCCCGCGTGTCATCGCCACTCAGGTGGACACGACATTATTACTCGGCGGACCATGCGTCACCACTCCGTGGGATGCGTCTACATCACTCGGACGCCCCGTGCGTCACCACTCCGCGGGACGCGTCTACATCACTCGGACGCCCCGTGCATCGCCACTCCGCAGGACACATCTACATCACTCGGATGCCCCGTGCGTCGCCACTCCACGGGACGTGTCTACATCACTCGGATGCCCCGTGCGTCGCCACTCCGCGGGACTCGTCTACATCACTCGGCCGCCCTGTGCGTCTCCACTCCGTGGGATGCGTCTACATCACTCGGACGCCCCACGCATCGCCATCCGGTTGGCCTAGGCCTCACTCGGAATTTCTGCAGCGAATCGATCCAATCGATTGCCCACAGTTCCTTTCCGAAAGGACGTCTGTTAGTCCGGCTGACCACCCTCCGTGGGGACCCGTGCACCCGGACACGTAAAACACCCAACTGAAGTCAGCTTCAGGATCACTATGAGATGAGCTAGACGCCCCTCCGTGGGTTAACTTGGCCCTTCCACTAGGGTCCAAGGCGCATGCCTCATAAACTTGGACTCGTAGATGGCCTGCGTTGGTGTTCCCCCGGGATAAGGAGTGGCATCTCTCCGGAGAGTCAGACCACGCGCCGGTGTCGTCACTCGGGTTTTTATGGCATGTCCACACTCGGACCTCAAGTCTATCTCTTCCGAGAGACATATGAATGCCACCAAGTTTTGCTCGGCGATCAACAACATCCGATCATTCGGAGAACCTTTTAGTCCTCACCACTCGGTCACCCTGCGCGTCGCCATTGGTTGGACACATCCTTAACACTCGGCCGCCCCACGCGTCGCCACTCGGTGAGACACATCTACATCACTCGGCCGCCCCGCATCTCGTTACTCGGCTGGACACGTCCTCACCACTCAACTGCTCCACGCATCGCCACTCCGTGGGACACGTCTTCACTTCGACCACCCCGCATGTCGTCACTCGGCTGGACACGTCCTCACCACTCGGCCACTCCGTGTGTCGCCACTCCATGGGACACGTCTTCACTTTGACTGACCCGCGCATCGTCACTCGGTCGCCCCGCCTGTCGTCACTCGGCCGGACATGTCCTCACCACTCGGCCACTCCGCACGTCGCCAGTCCATGGGACACATCTTCACTTCGACCACACCGCATGTCGCCACTCGGTGAGAAACATCTCCACCTCTCGGCCGCACCGCGCGTCGCCACTCGGTGAGACACATCTCCACGTCTCGGCCGCCCCGCACGTCCTCACTCAGTTGTACACATTGTCACCTCTCGGCCGCCCCACGCATGGCCACTTGGTTGTGCATGTCTTCACCACTCGGCCACCCCGCGCGTCGTCACTCGGCCACCCTGCACATCACCACTTGGCTGGACATGTAGTCGGGGGGGGGGGGGGGGGGGGGGGGGGGGGGGGGGGGGGGGGGGGGGGGGGGGGGGGGGGGGGGGGGGGGGGGGGGGGGGGGGGGGGGGGGGGGGGGGGGGGGGGGGGGGGGGGGGGGGGGGGGGGGGGGGGGGGGGGGGGGGGGGGGGGGGGGGGGGGGGGGGGGGGGGGGGGGGGGGGGGGGGGGGGGGGGGGGGGGGGGGGGGGGGGGGGGGGGGGGGGGGGGGGGGGGGGGGGGGGGGGGGGGGGGGGGGGGGGGGGGGGGGGGGGGGGGGGGGGGGGGGGGGGGGGGGGGGGGGGGGGGGGGGGGGGGGGGGGGGGGGGGGGGGGGGGGGGGGGGGGGGGGGGGGGGGGGGGGGGGGGGGGGGGGGGGGGGGGGGGGGGGGGGGGGGGGGGGGGGGGGGGGGGGGGGGGGGGGGGGGGGGGGGGGGGGGGGGGGGGGGGGGGGGGGGGGGGGGGGGGGGGGGGGGGGGGGGGGGGGGGGGGGGGGGGGGGGGGGGGGGGGGGGGGGGGGGGGGGGGGGGGGGGGGGGGGGGGGGGGGGGGGGGGGGGGGGGGGGGGGGGGGGGGGGGGGGGGGGGGGGGGGGGGGGGGGGGGGGGGGGGGGGGGGGGGGGGGGGGGGGGGGGGGGGGGGGGGGGGGGGGGGGGGGGGGGGGGGGGGGGGGGGGGGGGGGGGGGGGGGGGGGGGGGGGGGGGGGGGGGGGGGGGGGGGGGGGGGGGGGGGGGGGGGGGGGGGGGGGGGGGGGGGGGGGGGGGGGGGGGGGGGGGGGGGGGGGGGGGGGGGGGGGGGGGGGGGGGGGGGGGGGGGGGGGGGGGGGGGGGGGGGGGGGGGGGGGGGGGGGGGGGGGGGGGGGGGGGGGGGGGGGGGGGGGGGGGGGGGGGGGGGGGGGGGGGGGGGGGGGGGGGGGGGGGGGGGGGGGGGGGGGGGGGGGGGGGGGGGGGGGGGGGGGGGGGGGGGGGGGGGGGGGGGGGGGGGGGGGGGGGGGGGGGGGGGGGGGGGGGGGGGGGGGGGGGGGGGGGGGGGGGGGGGGGGGGGGGGGGGGGGGGGGGGGGGGGGGGGGGGGGGGGGGGGGGGGGGGGGGGGGGGGGGGGGGGGGGGGGGGGGGGGGGGGGGGGGGGGGGGGGGGGGGGGGGGGGGGGGGGGGGGGGGGGGGGGGGGGGGGGGGGGGGGGGGGGGGGGGGGGGGGGGGGGGGGGGGGGGGGGGGGGGGGGGGGGGGGGGGGGGGGGGGGGGGGGGGGGGGGGGGGGGGGGGGGGGGGGGGGGGGGGGGGGGGGGGGGGGGGGGGGGGGGGGGGGGGGGGGGGGGGGGGGGGGGGGGGGGGGGGGGGGGGGGGGGGGGGGGGGGGGGGGGGGGGGGGGGGGGGGGGGGGGGGGGGGGGGGGGGGGGGGGGGGGGGGGGGGGGGGGGGGGGGGGGGGGGGGGGGGGGGGGGGGGGGGGGGGGGGGGGGGGGGGGGGGGGGGGGGGGGGGGGGGGGGGGGGGGGGGGGGGGGGGGGGGGGGGGGGGGGGGGGGGGGGGGGGGGGGGGGGGGGGGGGGGGGGGGGGGGGGGGGGGGGGGGGGGGGGGGGGGGGGGGGGGGGGGGGGGGGGGGGGGGGGGGGGGGGGGGGGGGGGGGGGGGGGGGGGGGGGGGGGGGGGGGGGGGGGGGGGGGGGGGGGGGGGGGGGGGGGGGGGGGGGGGGGGGGGGGGGGGGGGGGGGGGGGGGGGGGGGGGGGGGGGGGGGGGGGGGGGGGGGGGGGGGGGGGGGGGGGGGGGGGGGGGGGGGGGGGGGGGGGGGGGGGGGGGGGGGGGGGGGGGGGGGGGGGGGGGGGGGGGGGGGGGGGGGGGGGGGGGGGGGGGGGGGGGGGGGGGGGGGGGGGGGGGGGGGGGGGGGGGGGGGGGGGGGGGGGGGGGGGGGGGGGGGGGGGGGGGGGGGGGGGGGGGGGGGGGGGGGGGGGGGGGGGGGGGGGGGGGGGGGGGGGGGGGGGGGGGGGGGGGGGGGGGGGGGGGGGGGGGGGGGGGGGGGGGGGGGGGGGGGGGGGGGGGGGGGGGGGGGGGGGGGGGGGGGGGGGGGGGGGGGGGGGGGGGGGGGGGGGGGGGGGGGGGGGGGGGGGGGGGGGGGGGGGGGGGGGGGGGGGGGGGGGGGGGGGGGGGGGGGGGGGGGGGGGGGGGGGGGGGGGGGGGGGGGGGGGGGGGGGGGGGGGGGGGGGGGGGGGGGGGGGGGGGGGGGGGGGGGGGGGGGGGGGGGGGGGGGGGGGGGGGGGGGGGGGGGGGGGGGGGGGGGGGGGGGGGGGGGGGGGGGGGGGGGGGGGGGGGGGGGGGGGGGGGGGGGGGGGGGGGGGGGGGGGGGGGGGGGGGGGGGGGGGGGGGGGGGGGGGGGGGGGGAACTCATAACTTTGGATCTAGAACCGACTCGTATTGACGTTCCTCCGGGATAAGAATGGCATCTCTCTGAGAGAGCAGTCCATGTGTCGATCTTGTTGCCCGGATTTAATGACACACCCATACTCTGATCATGAGTTAACCTCTTCTGAGAGATGATCGAATGTCACCAAGTTGCTCCTCGCGGGCACTTACCCCAGATCAGTCGGGAAGCGCAGTGCCAGAATCCATTGAGATTTTGTTCAAACCTTGGTTGTTCGAAAGCACGATGACGGGTACCAAGTATTTTCGTAATCACTCGGGCCAAATTGTGTCTTTCACAAACTCGTTCTGTAAAATCTCAATCGCTTCAGGGGCTAATGTTGGGGATACACATAACAGGTAGGCCCACGAAGGGTTGAAATATCATAAAGCATGGGGTCCACACATCATGTGGGTCTAGATAAATCTCATACAGACATACTATCCACTCGGACACATCAACGTAACGTCCACTCGGAAGACAGTCAACCACTCGATCGTATGGCTCACTCAGAAGACAGTCAACCACTCGGTCGTATGGCTCACTCGGACATGCGAAGACCCACAGTCGACAAGGCAGTTGAAGCATCATCTTAGTAGTAGGCTGACGTTACAGCATCAATGCCCCACTTTGTAACATAGGAGGTGAGGGGGTGGCGCACTCTATATAAGCCACCCCACCAGGGGGGGGGGGGGGGGGGGGGGGGGGGGGGGGGGGGGGGGGGGGGGGGGGGGGGGGGGGGGGGGGGGGGGGGGGGGGGGGGGGGGGGGGGGGGGGGGGGGGGGGGGGGGGGGGGGGGGGGGGGGGGGGGGGGGGGGGGGGGGGGGGGGGGGGGGGGGGGGGGGGGGGGGGGGGGGGGGGGGGGGGGGGGGGGGGGGGGGGGGGGGGGGGGGGGGGGGGGGGGGGGGGGGGGGGGGGGGGGGGGGGGGGGGGGGGGGGGGGGGGGGGGGGGGGGGGGGGGGGGGGGGGGGGGGGGGGGGGGGGGGGGGGGGGGGGGGGGGGGGGGGGGGGGGGGGGGGGGGGGGGGGGGGGGGGGGGGGGGGGGGGGGGGGGGGGGGGGGGGGGGGGGGGGGGGGGGGGGGGGGGGGGGGGGGGGGGGGGGGGGGGGGGGGGGGGGGGGGGGGGGGGGGGGGGGGGGGGGGGGGGGGGGGGGGGGGGGGGGGGGGGGGGGGGGGGGGGGGGGGGGGGGGGGGGGGGGGGGGGGGGGGGGGGGGGGGGGGGGGGGGGGGGGGGGGGGGGGGGGGGGGGGGGGGGGGGGGGGGGGGGGGGGGGGGGGGGGGGGGGGGGGGGGGGGGGGGGGGGGGGGGGGGGGGGGGGGGGGGGGGGGGGGGGGGGGGGGGGGGGGGGGGGGGGGGGGGGGGGGGGGGGGGGGGGGGGGGGGGGGGGGGGGGGGGGGGGGGGGGGGGGGGGGGGGGGGGGGGGGGGGGGGGGGGGGGGGGGGGGGGGGGGGGGGGGGGGGGGGGGGGGGGGGGGGGGGGGGGGGGGGGGGGGGGGGGGGGGGGGGGGGGGGGGGGGGGGGGGGGGGGGGGGGGGGGGGGGGGGGGGGGGGGGGGGGGGGGGGGGGGGGGAACAATGTGGAATTGTTTGACAACTCACGCCACCTGGAACACCACGGCGTAATGGTGTGTCCGAACATCGTAACCGTACTTTATTAGATATGGTGCGTTCTATGATGTCTCTTACTGATTTACCACTATCGTTTTGGCGTTATGCATTAGAGACAGCCGCATTCATGTTAAATACGGCACCGTCTAAATCCATTAAGACGACACCGTATGAACTGTGGTTTGGCAAGAAACCTAAGTTGTCGTTTCTTAAAGTTTGGGGTTGCGACACTTATGTCAAAAGGCTTCAGCCTGATAAGCTCGAACCCAAATCGGAGAAGTGCGTCTTCATAGGACACCCTAAGGAAACAATTGGGTACACCTTCTACCACAGATCCGAAGGCAAGATCTTTGTTGCCAATAATGGAACCTTTCTAGAGGAGTTTGTCTCGAAAGAAGTGAGTGGGAGGAAAGTAGAACTTGATGAGGTAATTGTACCTTCTCTCGAATTGGAGAGTAGCACATCACAAAAAACTATTCCAGTGATGCCTACACCAACTAGAGAGGAAGCAAATGATGTTGATCATGAAACTTCAGATCAAGTTACTACTGAACCTCATAGGTCAACCAGAGCACGATCCGCACCAGAGTGGTATGGTAATCCTGTTCTGAAAGTCATGTTACTAGACCTAGGCGAACCTACGAACTATGAAGAAGCTATGATGAGCTATCTGATCGTGGA
>JAAAWM010009141.1:2500-19883 GCA_036873465.1 Thinopyrum obtusiflorum
GGGGGGGGGGGGGGGGGGGGGGGGGGGGGGGGGGGGGGGGGGGGGGGGGGGGGGGGGGGGGGGGGGGGGGGGGGGGGGGGGGGGGGGGGGGGGGGGGGGGGGGGGGGGGGGGGGGGGGGGGGGGGGGGGGGGGGGGGGGGGGGGGGGGGGGGGGGGGGGGGGGGGGGGGGGGGGGGGGGGGGGGGGGGGGGGGGGGGGGGGGGGGGGGGGGGGGGGGGGGGGGGGGGGGGGGGGGGGGGGGGGGGGGGGGGGGGGGGGGGGGGGGGGGGGGGGGGGGGGGGGGGGGGGGGGGGGGGGGGGGGGGGGGGGGGGGGGGGGGGGGGGGGGGGGGGGGGGGGGGGGGGGGGGGGGGGGGGGGGGGGGGGGGGGGGGGGGGGGGGGGGGGGGGGGGGGGGGGGGGGGGGGGGGGGGGGGGGGGGGGGGGGGGGGGGGGGGGGGGGGGGGGGGGGGGGGGGGGGGGGGGGGGGGGGGGGGGGGGGGGGGGGGGGGGGGGGGGGGGGGGGGGGGGGGGGGGGGGGGGGGGGGGGGGGGGGGGGGGGGGGGGGGGGGGGGGGGGGGGGGGGGGGGGGGGGGGGGGGGGGGGGGGGGGGGGGGGGGGGGGGGGGGGGGGGGGGGGGGGGGGGGGGGGGGGGAGAAGGATTTCTGGCGCCGTTGCCGGGGAGGCTTACGCCAAGTCAAGTCAAGACATACCAAGTACCCATCACAAACTCTTATCCCTCGCATTACATTATTTGCCATTTGCCTCTCGTTTCCTCTCCCCCAGTTCACCCTTGCCGTTTTATTCGCCTCCTTTTCCGTTCGCCTCTTTTCGCTTGCTTCTCGTTTGCTTGTGTGTTGGATTGCTTGCTTGTCACAATGGCTCAAGACAATACTAAATTGTGTGACTTTTCCAATACCAACAACAATGAGTTTCTTAGCACTCTGATTGCTCCTATTACCGATGCTGAATCTTGTGAAATTAATGCTGCCTTGTTGAATCTTGTCATGAAAGATCAATTCTCTGGCCTTCCTAGTGAAGATGCCGCTACACATCTAAACAACTTTGTTGATTTGTGTGATATGCCAAAGAAGAAAGATGTGGATAATGATATTGTTAAATTGAAGTTATTTCCATTTTCGCTTAGAGATCGTGCTAAAACTTGGTTCTCTTCTTTGCCTAAAAATAGTATTGATTAATGGAATAAGTGCAAAGATGCTTTTATCTCTAAGTATTTTCCTCCCGCTAAGATCATCTCTCTTATAAACAATATTATGAATTTTAAGCAACTTGATCATGAGCATGTTGCACAAGCTTGGGAGAGGATGAAATTAATGATACGTAATTGCCCTACACATGGTTTGAATTTATGGATGATTATACAAAAAATTTATGCCGGATTGAATTTTGCTTCTAGAAATCTTTTAGATTCGGCCGCGGGAGGCACTTTTATGGAAATCACTTTAGGAGAAGCTACTAAACTCCTAGATAATATTATGGTTAATTATTCTCAATGGCACACCGAAAGATCCACTAGTAAAAAGGTTCATGCGATTGAAGAGATTAATGTTTTGAGTGGAAAGATGGATGAACTTATGAAATTGTTTGCTAATAAGAGTGTTTCTTCCAATCCTAATGATATGCCTTTGTCCACTTTCATTGAGAATAATAATGAATCTATGGATGTGAATTTTGTTGGTAGGAACAATTGGGGGGGGGGGGGGGGGGGGGGGGGGGGGGGGGGGGGGGGGGGGGGGGGGGGGGGGGGGGGGGGGGGGGGGGGGGGGGGGGGGGGGGGGGGGGGGGGGGGGGGGGGGGGGGGGGGGGGGGGGGGGGGGGGGGGGGGGGGGGGGGGGGGGGGGGGGGGGGGGGGGGGGGGGGGGGGGGGGGGGGGGGGGGGGGGGGGGGGGGGGGGGGGGGGGGGGGGGGGGGGGGGGGGGGGGGGGGGGGGGGGGGGGGGGGGGGGGGGGGGGGGGGGGGGGGGGGGGGGGGGGGGGGGGGGGGGGGGGGGGGGGGGGGGGGGGGGGGGGGGGGGGGGGGGGGGGGGGGGGGGGGGGGGGGGGGGGGGGGGGGGGGGGGGGGGGGGGGGGGGGGGGGGGGGGGGGGGGGGGGGGGGGGGGGGGGGGGGGGGGGGGGGGGGGGGGGGGGGGGGGGGGGGGGGGGGGGGGGGGGGGGGGGGGGGGGGGGGGGGGGGGGGGGGGGGGGGGGGGGGGGGGGGGGGGGGGGGGGGGGGGGGGGGGGGGGGGGGGGGGGGGGGGGGGGGGGGGGGGGGGGGGGGGGGGGGGGGGGGGGGGGGGGGGGGGGGGGGGGGGGGGGGGGGGGGGGGGGGGGGGGGGGGGGGGGGGGGGGGGGGGGGGGGGGGGGGGGGGGGGGGGGGGGGGGGGGGGGGGGGGGGGGGGGGGGGGGGGGGGGGGGGGGGGGGGGGGGGGGGGGGGGGGGGGGGGGGGGGGGGGGGGGGGGGGGGGGGGGGGGGGGGGGGGGGGGGGGGGGGGGGGGGGGGGGGGGGGGGGGGGGGGGGGGGGGGGGGGGGGGGGGGGGGGGGGGGGGGGGGGGGGGGGGGGGGGGGGGGGGGGGGGGGGGGGGGGGGGGGGGGGGGGGGGGGGGGGGGGGGGGGGGGGGGGGGGGGGGGGGGGGGGGGGGGGGGGGGGGGGGGGGGGGGGGGGGGGGGGGGGGGGGGGGGGGGGGGGGGGGGGGGGGGGGGGGGGGGGGGGGGGGGGGGGGGGGGGGGGGGGGGGGGGGGGGGGGGGGGGGGGGGGGGGGGGGGGGGGGGGGGGGGGGGGGGGGGGGGGGGGGGGGGGGGGGGGGGGGGGGGGGGGGGGGGGGGGGGGGGGGGGGGGGGGGGGGGGGGGGGGGGGGGGGGGGGGGGGGGGGGGGGGGGGGGGGGGGGGGGGGGGGGGGGGGGGGGGGGGGGGGGGGGGGGGGGGGGGGGGGGGGGGGGGGGGGGGGGGGGGGGGGGGGGGGGGGGGGGGGGGGGGGGGGGGGGGGGGGGGGGGGGGGGGGGGGGGGGGGGGGGGGGGGGGGGGGGGGGGGGGGGGGGGGGGGGGGGGGGGGGGGGGGGGGGGGGGGGGGGGGGGGGGGGGGGGGGGGGGGGGGGGGGGGGGGGGGGGGGGGGGGGGGGGGGGGGGGGGGGGGGGGGGGGGGGGGGGGGGGGGGGGGGGGGGGGGGGGGGGGGGGGGGGGGGGGGGGGGGGGGGGGGGGGGGGGGGGGGGGGGGGGGGGGGGGGGGGGGGGGGGGGGGGGGGGGGGGGGGGGGGGGGGGGGGGGGGGGGGGGGGGGGGGGGGGGGGGGGGGGGGGGGGGGGGGGGGGGGGGGGGGGGGGGGGGGGGGGGGGGGGGGGGGGGGGGGGGGGGGGGGGGGGGGGGGGGGGGGGGGGGGGGGGGGGGGGGGGGGGGGGGGGGGGGGGGGGGGGGGGGGGGGGGGGGGGGGGGGGGGGGGGGGGGGGGGGGGGGGGGGGGGGGGGGGGGGGGGGGGGGGGGGGGGGGGGGGGGGGGGGGGGGGGGGGGGGGGGGGGGGGGGGGGGGGGGGGGGGGGGGGGGGGGGGGGGGGGGGGGGGGGGGGGGGGGGGGGGGGGGGGGGGGGGGGGGGGGGGGGGGGGGGGGGGGGGGGGGGGGGGGGGGGGGGGGGGGGGGGGGGGGGGGGGGGGGGGGGGGGGGGGGGGGGCGTAGTGCTTTGCTTTTTGATGACTTCTAAATTTTTGCAACAAGTGCATGAGTTCTTTTGATTAATGTTGAGTCCATGGATTATACGCACTCTCACCCATCCACCATTGCTAGACTCTCTAATACCACACACTTTTCGCCGTATCATACACCCACAATATACCTTCCTCAAAACAGCCACCATACCTACCTCTCATGGCATTTCCATAGCCATTCCGATATATTGTCATGCAATTTCCACCATTCCGTTCATATGACACACATTACTTTTGTCATACTGCTTTTTGCATGAACATGTAGTTGACATTGTATTTGTGGCAAGGTCACCTTCATAATTTTCATACATGTCGCTCTTGATTCATTGCATATCCTGGTACACCGCCAGAGGCATTCATATAGAGTCATATTTTGTTCTAAGTATCGAGTTGTAATTGTTGAGTTGTAAGAAAAATAAAAGTGTGATGATCATCATTATTAGAGCATTGTCCCAGTGAGGAAAGGATGATGGAGACTATGATTTCCCCATAAGTCGGGATGAGACTCCGGACTTTATGAAAAAAATAAAAGAGGCCAAAGAAGCCCAAATAAAAAAAGGCCAAAGAAGCCCACCAAAAAAATGAGAGAAAAAGAGAGAAGGGACAATGCTACTATCCTTTTACCACACTTGTGCTTCAAAGTAGCACCATGATTTTCATGGTAGAGAGTCTCATATGTTGTCACTTTAATATACTAGTGGGATTTTTTCATTATAGAACTTGGCTTGTATATTCCAATGATGGGCTTCCTCAAAAGGGGGGGGGGGGGGGGGGGGGGGGGGGGGGGGGGGGGGGGGGGGGGGGGGGGGGGGGGGGGGGGGGGGGGGGGGATTGATAATATAATAGCATGGAACAATAAAAAATTATAGATACGTTGGAGACTTATCAAGCATCCCCAAGCTTAATTCCTGCTCGTCCCCGAGTAGGTAAATGATAAAAATAGAATTTTTGATGTGGAATGCTACCTAACATATTTATCAATGTAATCTTCTTTATTGTGGCAAGAATATTTAGATCCATAAGATTCAAAACAAAAGTTTAATATTGACATAAAAACAATAATACTTTAAGCATACTAACAAAGCAATCATGTCTTCTCAAAATAACATGGCCAAAGAAAGTTATCCCTACAAAATCATATAGTCTGGCTATGCTCTATCTTCATCACACAAAATATTAAATCATGCACAACCCCGACGACAAGCCAAGCAATTGTTTCATACTTAACATTTTCAAACTTTTTCAACTTTCACGCAATATATGAGCGCGAGCCATGGACATAGCACTATGGGTGGAATAGAATATGATGATGGAGGTTATGTGGAGAGGACAAAAAAGGAGAAAGTCTCACATCGACGCGGCTAATCAACGGGCTATGGAGATGCCCATTAATCAATGTCAATGTGAGGAGTAGGGATTGCCATGCAACGGATGCACTAGAGCTATAAATGTATGAAAGCTCAACAAAAGAAACTAAGTGGGTGTGCATCCAACTGGCTTGCTCACGAAGACCTAGGGCATTTGAGGAAGCCAATTGTTGGAATATACAAGCCAAGTTCTATAATGAAAAATTCCCACTAGTACATGAAAGTGACAATATAAGAAACTCTCTATCATGAAGATCATGGTGCTACTTTGAAGCACAAGTGTGGAAAAGGATAGTAGCATTGTCCCTTTTGGCCCTTTCTTTTTATTTGGCCTTTCTCTTTTTTCTTCTTTTTTTTTGGCCTTTCTCTTTTTTTTGGCCTTTCTTTTTTTTTCTTTTTTTTCTTTGGGACAATGCTCTAATAATGATGATCATCACACTTCTATTTATTTACAACTCAAGGATTACAACTCGAGGGGGGGGGGGGGGGGGGGGGGGGGGGGGGGGGGGGGGGGGGGGGGGGGGGGGGGGGGGGGGGGGGGGGGGGGGGGGGGGGGGGGGGGGGGGGGGGGGGGGGGGGGGGGGGGGGGGGGGGGGGGGGGGGGGGGGGGGGGGGGGGGGGGGGGGGGGGGGGGGGGGGGGGGGGGGGGGGGGGGGGGGGGGGGGGGGGGGGGGGGGGGGGGGGGGGGGGGGGGGGGGGGGGGGGGGGGGGGGGGGGGGGGGGGGGGGGGGGGGGGGGGGGGGGGGGGGGGGGGGGGGGGGGGGGGGGGGGGGGGGGGGGGGGGGGGGGGGGGGGGGGGGGGGGGGGGGGGGGGGGGGGGGGGGGGGGGGGGGGGGGGGGGGGGGGGGGGGGGGGGGGGGGGGGGGGGGGGGGGGGGGGGGGGGGGGGGGGGGGGGGGGGGGGGGGGGGGGGGGGGGGGGGGGGGGGGGGGGGGGGGGGGGGGGGGGGGGGGGGGGGGGGGGGGGGGGGGGGGGGGGGGGGGGGGGGGGGGGGGGGGGGGGGGGGGGGGGGGGGGGGGGGGGGGGGGGGGGGGGGGGGGGGGGGGGGGGGGGGGGGGGGGGGGGGGGGGGGGGGGGGGGGGGGGGGGGGGGGGGGGGGGGGGGGGGGGGGGGGGGGGGGGGGGGGGGGGGGGGGGGGGGGGGGGGGGGGGGGGGGGGGGGGGGGGGGGGGGGGGGGGGGGGGGGGGGGGGGGGGGGGGGGGGGGGGGGGGGGGGGGGGGGGGGGGGGGGGGGGGGGGGGGGGGGGGGGGGGGGGGGGGGGGGGGGGGGGGGGGGGGGGGGGGGGGGGGGGGGGGGGGGGGGGGGGGGGGGGGGGGGGGGGGGGGGGGGGGGGGGGGGGGGGGGGGGGGGGGGGGGGGGGGGGGGGGGGGGGGGGGGGGGGGGGGGGGGGGGGGGGGGGGGGGGGGGGGGGGGGGGGGGGGGGGGGGGGGGGGGGGGGGGGGGGGGGGGGGGGGGGGGGGGGGGGGGGGGGGGGGGGGGGGGGGGGGGGGGGGGGGGGGGGGGGGGGGGGGGGGGGGGGGGGGGGGGGGGGGGGGGGGGGGGGGGGGGGGGGGGGGGGGGGGGGGGGGGGGGGGGGGGGGGGGGGGGGGGGGGGGGGGGGGGGGGGGGGGGGGGGGGGGGGGGGGGGGGGGGGGGGGGGGGGGGGGGGGGGGGGGGGGGGGGGGGGGGGGGGGGGGGGGGGGGGGGGGGGGGGGGGGGGGGGGGGGGGGGGGGGGGGGGGGGGGGGGGGGGGGGGGGGGGGGGGGGGGGGGGGGGGGGGGGGGGGGGGGGGGGGGGGGGGGGGGGGGGGGGGGGGGGGGGGGGGGGGGGGGGGGGGGGGGGGGGGGGGGGGGGGGGGGGGGGGGGGGGGGGGGGGGGGGGGGGGGGGGGGGGGGGGGGGGGGGGGGGGGGGGGGGGGGGGGGGGGGGGGGGGGGGGGGGGGGGGGGGGGGGGGGGGGGGGGGGGGGGGGGGGGGGGGGGGGGGGGGGGGGGGGGGGGGGGGGGGGGGGGGGGGGGGGGGGGGGGGGGGGGGGGGGGGGGGGGGGGGGGGGGGGGGGGGGGGGGGGGGGGGGGGGGGGGGGGGGGGGGGGGGGGGGGGGGGGGGGGGGGGGGGGGGGGGGGGGGGGGGGGGGGGGGGGGGGGGGGGGGGGGGGGGGGGGGGGGGGGGGGGGGGGGGGGGGGGGGGGGGGGGGGGGGGGGGGGGGGGGGGGGGGGGGGGGGGGGGGGGGGGGGGGGGGGGGGGGGGGGGGGGGGGGGGGGGGGGGGGGGGGGGGGGGGGGGGGGGGGGGGGGGGGGGGGGGGGGGGGGGGGGGGGGGGGGGGGGGGGGGGGGGGGGGGGGGGGGGGGGGGGGGGGGGGGGGGGGGGGGGGGGGGGGGGGGGGGGGGGGGGGGGGGGGGGGGGGGGGGGGGGGGGGGGGGGGGGGGGGGGGGGGGGGGGGGGGGGGGGGGGGGGGGGGGGGGGGGGGGGGGGGGGGGGGGGGGGGGGGGGGGGGGGGGGGGGGGGGGGGGGGGGGGGGGGGGGGGGGGGGGGGGGGGGGGGGGGGGGGGGGGGGGGGGGGGGGGGGGGGGGGGGGGGGGGGGGGGGGGGGGGGGGGGGGGGGGGGGGGGGGGGGGGGGGGGGGGGGGGGGGGGGGGGGGGGGGGGGGGGGGGGGGGGGGGGGGGGGGGGGGGGGGGGGGGGGGGGGGGGGGGGGGGGGGGGGGGGGGGGGGGGGGGGGGGGGGGGGGGGGGGGGGGGGGGGGGGGGGGGGGGGGGGGGGGGGGGGGGGGGGGGGGGGGGGGGGGGGGGGGGGGGGGGGGGGGGGGGGGGGGGGGGGGGGGGGGGGGGGGGGGGGGGGGGGGGGGGGGGGGGGGGGGGGGGGGGGGGGGGGGGGGGGGGGGGGGGGGGGGGGGGGGGGGGGGGGGGGGGGGGGGGGGGGGGGGGGGGGGGGGGGGGGGGGGGGGGGGGGGGGGGGGGGGGGGGGGGGGGGGGGGGGGGGGGGGGGGGGGGGGGGGGGGGGGGGGGGGGGGGGGGGGGGGGGGGGGGGGGGGGGGGGGGGGGGGGGGGGGGGGGGGGGGGGGGGGGGGGGGGGGGGGGGGGGGGGGGGGGGGGGGGGGGGGGGGGGGGGGGGGGGGGGGGGGGGGGGGGGGGGGGGGGGGGGGGGGGGGGGGGGGGGGGGGGGGGGGGGGGGGGGGGGGGGGGGGGGGGGGGGGGGGGGGGGGGGGGGGGGGGGGGGGGGGGGGGGGGGGGGGGGGGGGGGGGGGGGGGGGGGGGGGGGGGGGGGGGGGGGGGGGGGGGGGGGGGGGGGGGGGGGGATATAGCACTATGGGTGGAATAGAGTATAATGATGGGGGTTATGTGGAGAAGGCAAAAAGGAGAAAGTCTCACATTGACGCGGCTAACCAATGGGCTAGGGAGATGCCCATCAATTGATGTCAATGCAAGGAGTAGGGATTGCCATGCAACAGATGCACT
Source organism: Thinopyrum obtusiflorum (assembly GCA_036873465.1). Taxonomy (NCBI): domain Eukaryota; kingdom Viridiplantae; phylum Streptophyta; class Magnoliopsida; order Poales; family Poaceae; genus Thinopyrum; species Thinopyrum obtusiflorum. The sequence continues at coordinate 10,968 of JAAAWM010009141.1, forward strand.
AGAGCTATAAATGTATGAAAGCTCAACAAAAGAAACTAAGTGGGTGTGCATCCAACTTGCTTGCTCACGAAGACCTAGGGAATTTGAGGAAGCCAATTGTTGGAATATACAAGCCAAGTTCTATAATGAAAAATTCCCACTAGTATATGAAAGTGACAAAACAAGAGACTCTCTATCATAAAGATCATGGTGCTACTTTGAAGCACAAGTGTGGAAAAAAAAGGATAGTAGCATTGTCCCTTTTTATTTCTTTTCTCTCTTTTTTGGGCCTTTCCTTTTTTTATTTGGCCTTTCTTTTTTTTATTTGGGACAATGCTCTATTAATGATGATCATCACACTTCTATTTATTTACAACTCAATGATTACAACTCGATACTAGAACAAAATATGACTCTATATGAGTGCCTCCGGCGGTGTTCCGGGATGGGCAATGAACAAGAGTGACATGTATGAAAAATTATGCATGGTGGCTTTGCAACAAATACGATGTCCACTACATGATCATGCAAGGCAATATGACAATGGTGAAGCATGTCATAATAAATGAAACGGTGGAAAGTTGCATGGCAATATATCTCGGAATGGCTATGGAAATGCCATAATAGGTAGGTATGGTGGCTGTTTTGAGGAAGATATATGGAGTTTTATGTGTGATAGAGCGTATCATATCACGGGGTTTGGATGCACCGGCGAAGTTTGCACCAACTCTCAAGGTGAGAAAGGGCAATGCACGGTACCGAAGAGGCTAGCAATGATGGAAAGGTGAGAGTGCGTATAATCCATGGACTCAACATTAGTCATAAAGAACTCACATACTTATTACAAAAATCTAAGTCATTAAAAACCAAGCATTACGCGCATGCTCCTAGGGGATAGATTGGTAGGAAAAGACCATCGCTCGTCCCCGACCGCCACTCATAAGGATGACAATCAAAGAACACCTCATGCTTCAAATTTGTTACACAGCGTTTACCATACGTGCGTGCTACGGGACTTGCAAACCTCAACACAAGTATTTCTCAAATTCACAACTACTCAACTAGCACGACTCTAATATTACCATCTTCATATCTCAAACAATCATCAAGTATCAAACTTCTCATAGTATTCAATGCACTTTTTATGAAAGTTTTTATTATACCAATCTTGGATGCCTATCATATTAGGACTAATTTTATAGCCAAAGCAAATTACCATGCTGTTCTAAAGGAATCTCAAAATAATTTAAGTGAAGCATGAGAGATCAATAATTTCTATAAAATAGAGGGGGGGGGGGGGGGGGGGGGGGGGGGGGGGGGGGGGGGGGGGGGGGGGGGGGGGGGGGGGGGGGGGGGGGGGGGGGGGGGGGGGGGGGGGGGGGGGGGGGGGGGGGGGGGGGGGGGGGGGGGGGGGGGGGGGGGGGGGGGGGGGGGGGGGGGGGGGGGGGGGGGGGGGGGGGGGGGGGGGGGGGGGGGGGGGGGGGGGGGGGGGGGGGGGGGGGGGGGGGGGGGGGGGGGGGGGGGGGGGGGGGGGGGGGGGGGGGGGGGGGGGGGGGGGGGGGGGGGGGGGGGGGGGGGGGGGGGGGGGGGGGGGGGGGGGGGGGGGGGGGGGGGGGGGGGGGGGGGGGGGGGGGGGGGGGGGGGGGGGGGGGGGGGGGGGGGGGGGGGGGGGGGGGGGGGGGGGGGGGGGGGGGGGGGGGGGGGGGGGGGGGGGGGGGGGGGGGGGGGGGGGGGGGGGGGGGGGGGGGGGGGGGGGGGGGGGGGGGGGGGGGGGGGGGGGGGGGGGGGGGGGGGGGGGGGGGGGGGGGGGGGGGGGGGGGGGGGGGGGGGGGGGGGGGGGGGGGGGGGGGGGGGGGGGGGGGGGGGGGGGGGGGGGGGGGGGGGGGGGGGGGGGGGGGGGGGGGGGGGGGGGGGGGGGGGGGGGGGGGGGGGGGGGGGGGGGGGGGGGGGGGGGGGGGGGGGGGGGGGGGGGGGGGGGGGGGGGGGGGGGGGGGGGGGGGGGGGGGGGGGGGGGGGGGGGGGGGGGGGGGGGGGGGGGGGGGGGGGGGGGGGGGGGGGGGGGGGGGGGGGGGGGGGGGGGGGGGGGGGGGGGGGGGGGGGGGGGGGGGGGGGGGGGGGGGGGGGGGGGGGGGGGGGGGGGGGGGGGGGGGGGGGGGGGGGGGGGGGGGGGGGGGGGGGGGGGGGGGGGGGGGGGGGGGGGGGGGGGGGGGGGGGGGGGGGGGGGGGGGGGGGGGGGGGGGGGGGGGGGGGGGGGGGGGGGGGGGGGGGGGGGGGGGGGGGGGGGGGGGGGGGGGGGGGGGGGGGGGGGGGGGGGGGGGGGGGGGGGGGGGGGGGGGGGGGGGGGGGGGGGGGGGGGGGGGGGGGGGGGGGGGGGGGGGGGGGGGGGGGGGGGGGGGGGGGGGGGGGGGGGGGGGGGGGGGGGGGGGGGGGGGGGGGGGGGGGGGGGGGGGGGGGGGGGGGGGGGGGGGGGGGGGGGGGGGGGGGGGGGGGGGGGGGGGGGGGGGGGGGGGGGGGGGGGGGGGGGGGGGGGGGGGGGGGGGGGGGGGGGGGGGGGGGGGGGGGGGGGGGGGGGGGGGGGGGGGGGGGGGGGGGGGGGGGGGGGGGGGGGGGGGGGGGGGGGGGGGGGGGGGGGGGGGGGGGGGGGGGGGGGGGGGGGGGGGGGGGGGGGGGGGGGGGGGGGGGGGGGGGGGGGGGGGGGGGGGGGGGGGGGGGGGGGGGGGGGGGGGGGGGGGGGGGGGGGGGGGGGGGGGGGGGGGGGGGGGGGGGGGGGGGGGGGGGGGGGGGGGGGGGGGGGGGGGGGGGGGGGGGGGGGGGGGGGGGGGGGGGGGGGGGGGGGGGGGGGGGGGGGGGGGGGGGGGGGGGGGGGGGGGGGGGGGGGGGGGGGGGGGGGGGGGGGGGGGGGGGGGGGGGGGGGGGGGGGGGGGGGGGGGGGGGGGGGGGGGGGGGGGGGGGGGGGGGGGGGGGGGGGGGGGGGGGGGGGGGGGGGGGGGGGGGGGGGGGGGGGGGGGGGGGGGGGGGGGGGGGGGGGGGGGGGGGGGGGGGGGGGGGGGGGGGGGGGGGGGGGGGGGGGGGGGGGGGGGGGGGGGGGGGGGGGGGGGGGGGGGGGGGGGGGGGGGGGGGGGGGGGGGGGGGGGGGGGGGGGGGGGGGGGGGGGGGGGGGGGGGGGGGGGGGGGGGGGGGGGGGGGGGGGGGGGGGGGGGGGGGGGGGGGGGGGGGGGGGGGGGGGGGGGGGGGGGGGGGGGGGGGGGGGGGGGGGGGGGGGGGGGGGGGGGGGGGGGGGGGGGGGGGGGGGGGGGGGGGGGGGGGGGGGGGGGGGGGGGGGGGGGGGGGGGGGGGGGGGGGGGGGGGGGGGGGGGGGGGGGGGGGGGGGGGGGGGGGGGGGGGGGGGGGGGGGGGGGGGGGGGGGGGGGGGGGGGGGGGGGGGGGGGGGGGGGGGGGGGGGGGGGGGGGGGGGGGGGGGGGGGGGGGGGGGGGGGGGGGGGGGGGGGGGGGGGGGGGGGGGGGGGGGGGGGGGGGGGGGGGGGGGGGGGGGGGGGGGGGGGGGGGGGGGGGGGGGGGGGGGGGGGGGGGGGGGGGGGGGGGGGGGGGGGGGGGGGGGGGGGGGGGGGGGGGGGGGGGGGGGGGGGGGGGGGGGGGGGGGGGGGGGGGGGGGGGGGGGGGGGGGGGGGGGGGGGGGGGGGGGGGGGGGGGGGGGGGGGGGGGGGGGGGGGGGGGGGGGGGGGGGGGGGGGGGGGGGGGGGGGGGGGGGGGGGGGGGGGGGGGGGGGGGGGGGGGGGGGGGGGGGGGGGGGGGGGGGGGGGGGGGGGGGGGGGGGGGGGGGGGGGGGGGGGGGGGGGGGGGGGGGGGGGGGGGGGGGGGGGGGGGGGGGGGGGGGGGGGGGGGGGGGGGGGGGGGGGGGGGGGGGGGGGGGGGGGGGGGGGGGGGGGGGGGGGGGGGGGGGGGGGGGGGGGGGGGGGGGGGGGGGGGGGGGGGGGGGGGGGGGGGGGGGGGGGGGGGGGGGGGGGGGGGGGGGGGGGGGGGGGGGGGGGGGGGGGGGGGGGGGGGGGGGGGGGGGGGGGGGGGGGGGGGGGGGGGGGGGGGGGGGGGGGGGGGGGGGGGGGGGGGGGGGGGGGGGGGGGGGGGGGGGGGGGGGGGGGGGGGGGGGGGGGGGGGGGGGGGGGGGGGGGGGGGGGGGGGGGGGGGGGGGGGGGGGGGGGGGGGGGGGGGGGGGGGGGGGGGGGGGGGGGGGGGGGGGGGGGGGGGGGGGGGGGGGGGGGGGGGGGGGGGGGGGGGGGGGGGGGGGGGGGGGGGGGGGGGGGGGGGGGGGGGGGGGGGGGGGGGGGGGGGGGGGGGGGGGGGGGGGGGGGGGGGGGGGGGGGGGGGGGGGGGGGGGGGGGGGGGGGGGGGGGGGGGGGGGGGGGGGGGGGGGGGGGGGGGGGGGGGGGGGGGGGGGGGGGGGGGGGGGGGGGGGGGGGGGGGGGGGGGGGGGGGGGGGGGGGGGGGGGGGGGGGGGGGGGGGGGGGGGGGGGGGGGGGGGGGGGGGGGGGGGGGGGGGGGGGGGGGGGGGGGGGGGGGGGGGGGGGGGGGGGGGGGGGGGGGGGGGGGGGGGGGGGGGGGGGGGGGGGGGGGGGGGGGGGGGGGGGGGGGGGGGGGGGGGGGGGGGGGGGGGGGGGGGGGGGGGGGGGGGGGGGGGGGGGGGGGGGGGGGGGGGGGGGGGGGGGGGGGGGGGGGGGGGGGGGGGGGGGGGGGGGGGGGGGGGGGGGGGGGGGGGGGGGGGGGGGGGGGGGGGGGGGGGGGGGGGGGGGGGGGGGGGGGGGGGGGGGGGGGGGGGGGGGGGGGGGGGGGGGGGGGGGGGGGGGGGGGGGGGGGGGGGGGGGGGGGGGGGGGGGGGGGGGGGGGGGGGGGGGGGGGGGGGGGGGGGGGGGGGGGGGGGGGGGGGGGGGGGGGGGGGGGGGGGGGGGGGGGGGGGGGGGGGGGGGGGGGGGGGGGGGGGGGGGGGGGGGGGGGGGGGGGGGGGGGGGGGGGGGGGGGGGGGGGGGGGGGGGGGGGGGGGGGGGGGGGGGGGGGGGGGGGGGGGGGGGGGGGGGGGGGGGGGGGGGGGGGGGGGGGGGGGGGGGGGGGGGGGGGGGGGGGGGGGGGGGGGGGGGGGGGGGGGGGGGGGGGGGGGGGGGGGGGGGGGGGGGGGGGGGGGGGGGGGGGGGGGGGGGGGGGGGGGGGGGGGGGGGGGGGGGGGGGGGGGGGGGGGGGGGGGGGGGGGGGGGGGGGGGGGGGGGGGGGGGGGGGGGGGGGGGGGGGGGGGGGGGGGGGGGGGGGGGGGGGGGGGGGGGGGGGGGGGGGGGGGGGGGGGGGGGGGGGGGGGGGGGGGGGGGGGGGGGGGGGGGGGGGGGGGGGGGGGGGGGGGGGGGGGGGGGGGGGGGGGGGGGGGGGGGGGGGGGGGGGGGGGGGGGGGGGGGGGGGGGGGGGGGGGGGGGGGGGGGGGGGGGGGGGGGGGGGGGGGGGGGGGGGGGGGGGGGGGGGGGGGGGGGGGGGGGGGGGGGGGGGGGGGGGGGGGGGGGGGGGGGGGGGGGGGGGGGGGGGGGGGGGGGGGGGGGGGGGGGGGGGGGGGGGGGGGGGGGGGGGGGGGGGGGGGGGGGGGGGGGGGGGGGGGGGGGGGGGGGGGGGGGGGGGGGGGGGGGGGGGGGGGGGGGGGGGGGGGGGGGGGGGGGGGGGGGGGGGGGGGGGGGGGGGGGGGGGGGGGGGGGGGGGGGGGGGGGGGGGGGGGGGGGGGGGGGGGGGGGGGGGGGGGGGGGGGGGGGGGGGGGGGGGGGGGGGGGGGGGGGGGGGGGGGGGGGGGGGGGGGGGGGGGGGGGGGGGGGGGGGGGGGGGGGGGGGGGGGGGGGGGGGGGGGGGGGGGGGGGGGGGGGGGGGGGGGGGGGGGGGGGGGGGGGGGGGGGGGGGGGGGGGGGGGGGGGGGGGGGGGGGGGGGGGGGGGGGGGGGGGGGGGGGGGGGGGGGGGGGGGGGGGGGGGGGGGGGGGGGGGGGGGGGGGGGGGGGGGGGGGGGGGGGGGGGGGGGGGGGGGGGGGGGGGGGGGGGGGGGGGGGGGGGGGGGGGGGGGGGGGGGGGGGGGGGGGGGGGGGGGGGGGGGGGGGGGGGGGGGGGGGGGGGGGGGGGGGGGGGGGGGGGGGGGGGGGGGGGGGGGGGGGGGGGGGGGGGGGGGGGGGGGGGGGGGGGGGGGGGGGGGGGGGGGGGGGGGGGGGGGGGGGGGGGGGGGGGGGGGGGGGGGGGGGGGGGGGGGGGGGGGGGGGGGGGGGGGGGGGGGGGGGGGGGGGGGGGGGGGGGGGGGGGGGGGGGGGGGGGGGGGGGGGGGGGGGGGGGGGGGGGGGGGGGGGGGGGGGGGGGGGGGGGGGGGGGGGGGGGGGGGGGGGGGGGGGGGGGGGGGGGGGGGGGGGGGGGGGGGGGGGGGGGGGGGGGGGGGGGGGGGGGGGGGGGGGGGGGGGGGGGGGGGGGGGGGGGGGGGGGGGGGGGGGGGGGGGGGGGGGGGGGGGGGGGGGGGGGGGGGGGGGGGGGGGGGGGGGGGGGGGGGGGGGGGGGGGGGGGGGGGGGGGGGGGGGGGGGGGGGGGGGGGGGGGGGGGGGGGGGGGGGGGGGGGGGGGGGGGGGGGGGGGGGGGGGGGGGGGGGGGGGGGGGGGGGGGGGGGGGGGGGGGGGGGGGGGGGGGGGGGGGGGGGGGGGGGGGGGGGGGGGGGGGGGGGGGGGGGGGGGGGGGGGGGGGGGGGGGGGGGGGGGGGGGGGGGGGGGGGGGGGGGGGGGGGGGGGGGGGGGGGGGGGGGGGGGGGGGGGGGGGGGGGGGGGGGGGGGGGGGGGGGGGGGGGGGGGGGGGGGGGGGGGGGGGGGGGGGGGGGGGGGGGGGGGGGGGGGGGGGGGGGGGGGGGGGGGGGGGGGGGGGGGGGGGGGGGGGGGGGGGGGGGGGGGGGGGGGGGGGGGGGGGGGGGGGGGGGGGGGGGGGGGGGGGGGGGGGGGGGGGGGGGGGGGGGGGGGGGGGGGGGGGGGGGGGGGGGGGGGGGGGGGGGGGGGGGGGGGGGGGGGGGGGGGGGGGGGGGGGGCTTCCTCAAAACAGCCACCATACCTACCTATTATGGCATTTCCATAGCCATTCTGAGATATATTGCCATGCAACTTTCCACCGTTCTGTTTATTATGACACACTTCATCATTGTCATATTGCCTTGCATGATCATGTAGTTGACATCGTATTTGTGGCAAGGCCACCATGCATAATTTTTCATAAATGTCACTCTTGATTCATTGCCCATCCCGGTACACCGCCGGAGGCACTCATATAGAGTCATATTTTGTTCTAGTATCGAGTTGTAATCATTGAGTTGTAAATAAATAAAAGTGTGACGATCATCATTAATAGAGCATTGTCCCAAAAAAAAAGGAAAGGCCAAATAAAAAAAGAAAAAAAAGAAAGACCAAAGAAAAAAAGGAAGGCCCAAAAAAAGAAGGGACAATGCTACTATCCTTTTCCACACTTGTGCTTCAAAGTAGCACCATGATCTTTATGATAGAGAGTCTCTTGTATTGTCACTTGCATATAATAGTGGGAATTTTTCATTATAGAACTTGGCTTGTATATTCCAACAATGGGCTTCCTCAAATGCCCTAGGTCTTCATGAGCAAGCAAGTTGGATGCACACCCACTTAGTTTCTTTTGTTGAGCTTTCATACATTTATAGCTCTAGTGCATCCGTTGCATGGCAATGCCTACTCCTCGCATTGACATCAATTTATGGGCATCTCCATAGCCCATTGATTATCCGCGTCGATGTGAGACTTTCTCCTTTTTTGTCTTCTCCACACAACCCCCATCATTATATTCTATTCCACCCATAGTGCTATGTCCATGGCTCACGCTCATGTATTGCGTGAAAGTTGAAAAAGTTTGAAAATACTAAAGTATGAAACAATTGCTTGGCTTGTCATCGGGGTTGTGCATGATGAGAGCATTTTTGTGTGGCGAAAATGAAGCATGGCCAAACTATATGATTTTGTAGGGATGAGCTTTCTTTGGCCATGTTATTTTGATAAGACATAATTGCTTGGTTAGTATGCTTGAAGTATTATTATTTTTATGTCAATATTAAACTTTTGTCTTGAATCTTATGGATCTGAATATTCTTGCCACAATAAAGAAGATTAAATTGATAAATATGTTTGGTAGCATTCCACATCAAAAATTCTGTTTTTATCATTTACCTACTCGAGGACGAGCAGGAATTAAGCTTGGGGATGCTTGATACGTCTCCAACGTATCTATGATTTTTGATTGTGCCATGCTATTATATTATCAATCTTGGATGTTTTATATGAATTTATATGCTATTTTATATGATTTTTGGGACTAACCTATTAACCTAAAGCCTAGTGCCAGTTTCCGTTTTTTCCTTGTTTTTGAGTTTTACAGAAAAGGAATACCAAACGGAGTCCAATGGACGTGCCAATTTTTGACGATTTTTTATGGACCAAAAGAAGACCCCGGAGTAAAAGAGTCAGGCCAGAAGAGTCCCGGGCCGTCCACGAGGGTGGGGGGCGCGCCCACCCCCCCCCGGGCGCGCCGGCCTACCTCGTGGACGACTCGGGCACCTCCCTGACTTGTTCCCGACGCCAAAAATTCCTATAAATACTGAAACCTCCAGAACATAACCTAGATCGGGAGTTCCGCCGCCGCAAGCCTCTGTAGCCACCAAAAACCAATCGAGACCCTGTTCCGGCACCTTGCTGGAGGGGGGATCCCTCACCGGTGGCCATCTTCATCATCCCGGCGCTCTCCATGACGAGGAGGGAGTAGTTCACCCTCGGGGCTGAGGGTATGTACCAGTAGCTATGTGTTTGATCTCTCTCTCTCTCTCGTGTTCTTGAGGTGTTACGATCTTGATGTATCGCGAGCTTTGCTATTATAGTTGGATCTTATGATGT
>JAAAWM010009142.1:5000-19899 GCA_036873465.1 Thinopyrum obtusiflorum
AGGCGATTCAAGCGCCTAGAGTTTCGTCTCGAAATTCTCTTTCCGTTTAACCTACTCAAACAAGTTTTTGCTACAGTAAAATTTGACCTAGATCCAGATTAGCAAACGAAGTTTCTTTCTTTCGCCGTTTAACTTTCGTTGCTTCTTTCGAGTTGATTCTTTTTGCAAACCGGAGTTCTTAAGTTGAACTTTCTGGTTGGATTTTTCATTCGAATTTTATCTGTGCATTAGATGAGTACTGATTGTATGCTTGTTTGTTTGCGATAGAGTACCCGGAGTGTGCCGCTTGTTACTTCGACTCGCTAGGTTTTGCGGATCATCAGCAAGGCAAGTAACACTTTGATCATACCCCGTTCATACCCAGTTTTTATTGCATTAGATCTTTTCCTCAAACACATTGCATGATTAGGATCTAATTAAACTGTGGGTATTGGGAAGTAGCTGAGGTAGTACCTATTACCTGTTTTATTCATCAAACCCTTGGGAGTTACTTCTACGTTGATATTATATCGCCATGCTATGCGTAGACGTGGATTGGGTTTGAGAGATATTCATGACAGATGTGAGTGTTTAATAATGGTTCAACTTAAGGTGGCAACTAAAACTCACATCTGGGTGGATTGAGGCACCTGGAGAACCCAGTGTTGTCTGTATGTATAAGGTCCGCCACCCAGGCTCAAAGGGATCATAAGATATATCATGCTAGAAACTTCCGTGTGCAGGGGGGGGGGGGGGGGGGGGGGGGGGGGGGGGGGGGGGGGGGGGGGGGGGGGGGGGGGGGGGGGGGGGGGGGGGGGGGGGGGGGGGGGGGGGGGGGGGGGGGGGGGGGGGGGGGGGGGGGGGGGGGGGGGGGGGGGGGGGGGGGGGGGGGGGGGGGGGGGGGGGGGGGGGGGGGGGGGGGGGGGGGGGGGGGGGAAACCTCTGCAGAGTGTACAAACTGATCATGATTAGCCGTGTCCCCGGTTATGGACAACTTGAGTATCTAGTACCTGGATTATCATTTGAATCTCATCACCATGATACTTATAATTAATTTTGTTGGGTTTAATCACGTTCTTAATTGGGATTGAGATGCTGTCAACCATCTCAATGTTTCACAACCACCATGATAGTTAAATAAAATTTATTCCTTTGCAGTAGGATAAAATTGGCTTTTCGCAAAAACTGTAACCATAGAGCCTTTCCACCAGCCATACATGCATATAGTATAGCATTATCATTGTTCATTGTTTTCTATGTGTTACATTGCCAGCATATTCTATGTGCTGACCCGTTTTCGGGCTGCGGGGGGGGGGGGGGGGGGGGGGGGGGGGGGGGGGGGGGGGGGGGGGGGGGGGGGGGGGGGGGGGGGGGGGGGGGGGGGGGGGGGGGGGGGGGGGGGGGGGGGGGGGGGGGGGGGGGGGGGGGGGGGGGGGGGGGGGGGGGGGGGGGGGGGGGGGGGGGGGGGGGGGGGGGGGGGGGGGGGGGGGGGGGGGGGGGGGGGGGGGGGGGGGGGGGGGGGGGGGGGGGGGGGGGGGGGGGGGGGGGGGGGGGGGGGGGGGGGGGGGGGGGGGGGGGGGGGGGGGGGGGGGGGGGGGGGGGGGGGGGGGGGGGGGGGGGGGGGGGGGGGGGGGGGGGGGGGGGGGGGGGGGGGGGGGGGGGGGGGGGGGGGGGGGGGGGGGGGGGGGGGGGGGGGGGGGGGGGGGGGGGGGGGGGGGGGGGGGGGGGGGGGGGGGGGGGGGGGGGGGGGGGGGGGGGGGGGGGGGGGGGGGGGGGGGGGGGGGGGGGGGGGGGGGGGGGGGGGGGGGGGGGGGGGGGGGGGGGGGGGGGGGGGGGGGGGGGGGGGGGGGGGGGGGGGGGGGGGGGGGGGGGGGGGGGGGGGGGGGGGGGGGGGGGGGGGGGGGGGGGGGGGGGGGGGGGGGGGGGGGGGGGGGGGGGGGGGGGGGGGGGGGGGGGGGGGGGGGGGGGGGGGGGGGGGGGGGGGGGGGGGGGGGGGGGGGGGGGGGGGGGGGGGGGGGGGGGGGGGGGGGGGGGGGGGGGGGGGGGGGGGGGGGGGGGGGGGGGGGGGGGGGGGGGGGGGGGGGGGGGGGGGGGGGGGGGGGGGGGGGGGGGGGGGGGGGGGGGGGGGGGGGGGGGGGGGGGGGGGGGGGGGGGGGGGGGGGGGGGGGGGGGGGGGGGGGGGGGGGGGGGGGGGGGGGGGGGGGGGGGGGGGGGGGGGGTCGGGATGGGGAACAAAGTGGCGGGGCGGGGTACTTATAGGTTCGAGGGGGCGTCCGACTTGGAGAAGGGGGCGACCCCGGGCGGCGGCGGCGGCGGCGGCGTCGTCAAGACCACAACCTAAGGCACCTTACTCGTCGTCTGAAAAGTCTGCAACATGAAACGTTGCAACCCGAAAACGGGTCAGCACATGGAATATGCCGGCAATATAACACGTAGAGAGTAATGAACAGAATAAGGCTATACTACATGCATATTTGGCTGGTGGAAAGCTCTATGGTTACAGTTTTGCGAAAAGCCAATTTTTCCCTACTGCAAAGGAATAAAATTTTATTTAACTATCATGGTGGTTGTTTGAACATTGAGATGGTTGACAGCATCTCAATCCCAATTAAGAACGTGATGAACCCAATCAAATTAAATTAAGTAACATGGTGATGAGATTCACATGATAATCCAAGAACTAGATACTCAAGATGTCCATAACCGGGGACACGGCTAACCATGATTAGTTTGTACACTCTGCAGAGGTTTGTGCACTTTTCCCCACAAGACTCGATCTCCTCCGTTGGGATTCTCGCACTACATGGTGTTTGAGACACGGATGACCGAGACACAGTCTTTTAGAAGCATTAACTCTAACCCCGGGTAGACAGTACCAACCTACATCCCCTACATCTGCTAGCCTACCACTGGAAGAGGTCATGCAACCTACTCAACTATGCTAGAGCCCATAATAGCTTGTGGCTGCACACGGAAGTTTCTAGCATGAATAATCTTATGATCCCTTTGAGCCTGGGTGGCTGTGCATAGGATAATCACACGGAACCCCGGGATTTCCAAAAATACAGGAAACACTGGATTCTCCAGGTGCCTCAATCCACCCAGATGTGACTTTAAGTTGCCACCTTAAGTTTAACCATAAATTAACAATCTCACAACTGGCATGGAAAGATCTCTCAAACCCAATCCACGTCTACTAGCATAGCATAGCAATATGAGCAAACGTAGAAGTAACTCCCAAAGGTTTGATAACAAAACAGGTAATAGGTACTACCTCATCTACTTCCCGATACCCACAATTTAATCAGATCCTAATCATGCAATGTTTGAGGATTGTTCTAATGCAATAAAATTAGGTAGTAAAGAGGTATGACTAAAGTGTTACTTGCCTTGCTGATGATCCGTGAAACCTAGAGATTCGAAGTAGCAAGCGGCGCACTCCGGGTACTCTATCGCAAACAAACAAGCATAAAATAAGCACTCATCTAATTCACAGGTAAAACTCAACTAAAAGATCTAACCAGAAAGTTCAACTTAAGAACTCCGGTTTACAAAAAGAATCAAATCAAACGAAACAACGAAAGTCAAACGACGATAGAAACAACCTTCGTTTACTAATCTGGATCTAAGTCAAATTTTACAGTACCAAAAACTTGTTTGAGTTGGTTAAACGGAAATAGAATTTCGAGACGAAACTCTAGGCGCTTGAATCGCCTGATTCCGATAAACGAGCGAAAAGTTATACTAGAACAAAAATCGGAGCAGAAATCGCGATCTGGAATAATCGCGGAAAAATCCGAGAAAAAGAAAAACTGACGAACAGTTTATCGAACGAACGTTCGTTAACTGTAACTAAACGATGAACGCGTTCGTTAAAACGAACGAACGAGCGAACGCTCGCTAAAAGGACTGAACCAAAAAAAACCAAACCGATCTATAATAAAAATAAACCGGGGTTTCAAAAAAAACTACACGGTTTTTCGGCGAAAACTGGCGCGACGGCTACCTCGGGTCTGGCGGGATCCGGTGGGGTTCGGGAGGCGGCGTGGGGCGGTGGGGCTGCGGGTCCGGGCGGCGGGTGGCGGCGTGGTCGAGGGGGGGGGGGGGGGGGGGGGGGGGGGGGGGGGGGGGGGGGGGGGGGGGGGGGGGGGGGGGGGGGGGGGGGGGGGGGGGGGGGGGGGGGGGGGGGGGGGGGGGGGGGGGGGGGGGGGGGGGGGGGGGGGGGGGGGGGGGGGGGGGGGGGGGGGGGGGGGGGGGGGGGGGGGGGGGGGGGGGGGGGGGGGGGGGGGGGGGGGGGGGGGGGGGGGGGGGGGGGGGGGGGGGGGGGGGGGGGGGGGGGGGGGGGGGGGGGGGGGGGGGGGGGGGGGGGGGGGGGGGGGGGGGGGGGGGGGGGGGGGGGGGGGGGGGGGGGGGGGGGGGGGGGGGGGGGGGGGGGGGGGGGGGGGGGGGGGGGGGGGGGGGGGGGGGGGGGGGGGGGGGGGGGGGGGGGGGGGGGGGGGGGGGGGGGGGGGGGGGGGGGGGGGGGGGGGGGGGGGGGGGGGGGGGGGGGGGGGGGGGGGGGGGGGGGGGGGGGGGGGGGGGGGGGGGGGGGGGGGGGGGGGGGGGGGGGGGGGGGGGGGGGGGGGGGGGGGGGGGGGGGGGGGGGGGGGGGGGGGGGGGGGGGGGGGGGGGGGGGGGGGGGGGGGGGGGGGGGGGGGGGGGGGGGGGGGGGGGGGGGGGGGGGGGGGGGGGGGGGGGGGGGGGGGGGGGGGGGGGGGGGGGGGGGGGGGGGGGGGGGGGGGGGGGGGGGGGGGGGGGGGGGGGGGGGGGGGGGGGGGGGGGGGGGGGGGGGGGGGGGGGGGGGGGGGGGGGGGGGGGGGGGGGGGGGGGGGGGGGGGGGGGGGGGGGGGGGGGGGGGGGGGGGGGGGGGGGGGGGGGGGGGGGGGGGGGGGGGGGGGGGGGGGGGGGGGGGGGGGGGGGGGGGGGGGGGGGGGGGGGGGGGGGGGGGGGGGGGGGGGGGGGGGGGGGGGGGGGGGGGGGGGGGGGGGGGGGGGGGGGGGGGGGGGGGGGGGGGGGGGGGGGGGGGGGGGGGGGGGGGGGGGGGGGGGGGGGGGGGGGGGGGGGGGGGGGGGGGGGGGGGGGGGGGGGGGGGGGGGGGGGGGGGGGGGGGGGGGGGGGGGGGGGGGGGGGGGGGGGGGGGGGGGGGGGGGGGGGGGGGGGGGGGGGGGGGGGGGGGGGGGGGGGGGGGGGGGGGGGGGGGGGGGGGGGGGGGGGGGGGGGGGGGGGGGGGGGGGGGGGGGGGGGGGGGGGGGGGGGGGGGGGGGGGGGGGGGGGGGGGGGGGGGGGGGGGGGGGGGGGGGGGGGGGGGGGGGGGGGGGGGGGGGGGGGGGGGGGGGGGGGGGGGGGGGGGGGGGGGGGGGGGGGGGGGGGGGGGGGGGGGGGGGGGGGGGGGGGGGGGGGGGGGGGGGGGGGGGGGGGGGGGGGGGGGGGGGGGGGGGGGGGGGGGGGGGGGGGGGGGGGGGGGGGGGGGGGGGGGGGGGGGGGGGGGGGGGGGGGGGGGGGGGGGGGGGGGGGGGGGGGGGGGGGGGGGGGGGGGGGGGGGGGGGGGGGGGGGGGGGGGGGGGGGGGGGGGGGGGGGGGGGGGGGGGGGGGGGGGGGGGGGGGGGGGGGGGGGGGGGGGGGGGGGGGGGGGGGGGGGGGGGGGGGGGGGGGGGGGGGGGGGGGGGGGGGGGGGGGGGGGGGGGGGGGGGGGGGGGGGGGGGGGGGGGGGGGGGGGGGGGGGGGGGGGGGGGGGGGGGGGGGGGGGGGGGGGGGGGGGGGGGGGGGGGGGGGGGGGGGGGGGGGGGGGGGGGGGGGGGGGGGGGGGGGGGGGGGGGGGGGGGGGGGGGGGGGGGGGGGGGGGGGGGGGGGGGGGGGGGGGGGGGGGGGGGGGGGGGGGGGGGGGGGGGGGGGGGGGGGGGGGGGGGGGGGGGGGGGGGGGGGGGGGGGGGGGGGGGGGGGGGGGGGGGGGGGGGGGGGGGGGGGGGGGGGGGGGGGGGGGGGGGGGGGGGGGGGGGGGGGGGGGGGGGGGGGGGGGGGGGGGGGGGGGGGGGGGGGGGGGGGGGGGGGGGGGGGGGGGGGGGGGGGGGGGGGGGGGGGGGGGGGGGGGGGGGGGGGGGGGGGGGGGGGGGGGGGGGGGGGGGGGGGGGGGGGGGGGGGGGGGGGGGGGGGGGGGGGGGGGGGGGGGGGGGGGGGGGGGGGGGGGGGGGGGGGGGGGGGGGGGGGGGGGGGGGGGGGGGGGGGGGGGGGGGGGGGGGGGGGGGGGGGGGGGGGGGGGGGGGGGGGGGGGGGGGGGGGGGGGGGGGGGGGGGGGGGGGGGGGGGGGGGGGGGGGGGGGGGGGGGGGGGGGGGGGGGGGGGGGGGGGGGGGGGGGGGGGGGGGGGGGGGGGGGGGGGGGGGGGGGGGGGGGGGGGGGGGGGGGGGGGGGGGGGGGGGGGGGGGGGGGGGGGGGGGGGGGGGGGGGGGGGGGGGGGGGGGGGGGGGGGGGGGGGGGGGGGGGGGGGGGGGGGGGGGGGGGGGGGGGGGGGGGGGGGGGGGGGGGGGGGGGGGGGGGGGGGGGGGGGGGGGGGGGGGGGGGGGGGGGGGGGGGGGGGGGGGGGGGGGGGGGGGGGGGGGGGGGGGGGGGGGGGGGGGGGGGGGGGGGGGGGGGGGGGGGGGGGGGGGGGGGGGGGGGGGGGGGGGGGGGGGGGGGGGGGGGGGGGGGGGGGGGGGGGGGGGGGGGGGGGGGGGGGGGGGGGGGGGGGGGGGGGGGGGGGGGGGGGGGGGGGGGGGGGGGGGGGGGGGGGGGGGGGGGGGGGGGGGGGGGGGGGGGGGGGGGGGGGGGGGGGGGGGGGGGGGGGGGGGGGGGGGGGGGGGGGGGGGGGGGGGGGGGGGGGGGGGGGGGGGGGGGGGGGGGGGGGGGGGGGGGGGGGGGGGGGGGGGGGGGGGGGGGGGGGGGGGGGGGGGGGGGGGGGGGGGGGGGGGGGGGGGGGGGGGGGGGGGGGGGGGGGGGGGGGGGGGGGGGGGGGGGGGGGGGGGGGGGGGGGGGGGGGGGGGGGGGGGGGGGGGGGGGGGGGGGGGGGGGGGGGGGGGGGGGGGGGGGGGGGGGGGGGGGGGGGGGGGGGGGGGGGGGGGGGGGGGGGGGGGGGGGGGGGGGGGGGGGGGGGGGGGGGGGGGGGGGGGGGGGGGGGGGGGGGGGGGGGGGGGGGGGGGGGGGGGGGGGGGGGGGGGGGGGGGGGGGGGGGGGGGGGGGGGGGGGGGGGGGGGGGGGGGGGGGGGGGGGGGGGGGGGGGGGGGGGGGGGGGGGGGGGGGGGGGGGGGGGGGGGGGGGGGGGGGGGGGGGGGGGGGGGGGGGGGGGGGGGGGGGGGGGGGGGGGGGGGGGGGGGGGGGGGGGGGGGGGGGGGGGGGGGGGGGGGGGGGGGGGGGGGGGGGGGGGGGGGGGGGGGGGGGGGGGGGGGGGGGGGGGGGGGGGGGGGGGGGGGGGGGGGGGGGGGGGGGGGGGGGGGGGGGGGGGGGGGGGGGGGGGGGGGGGGGGGGGGGGGGGGGGGGGGGGGGGGGGGGGGGGGGGGGGGGGGGGGGGGGGGGGGGGGGGGGGGGGGGGGGGGGGGGGGGGGGGGGGGGGGGGGGGGGGGGGGGGGGGGGGGGGGGGGGGGGGGGGGGGGGGGGGGGGGGGGGGGGGGGGGGGGGGGGGGGGGGGGGGGGGGGGGGGGGGGGGGGGGGGGGGGGGGGGGGGGGGGGGGGGGGGGGGGGGGGGGGGGGGGGGGGGGGGGGGGGGGGGGGGGGGGGGGGGGGGGGGGGGGGGGGGGGGGGGGGGGGGGGGGGGGGGGGGGGGGGGGGGGGGGGGGGGGGGGGGGGGGGGGGGGGGGGGGGGGGGGGGGGGGGGGGGGGGGGGGGGGGGGGGGGGGGGGGGGGGGGGGGGGGGGGGGGGGGGGGGGGGGGGGGGGGGGGGGGGGGGGGGGGGGGGGGGGGGGGGGGGGGGGGGGGGGGGGGGGGGGGGGGGGGGGGGGGGGGGGGGGGGGGGGGGGGGGGGGGGGGGGGGGGGGGGGGGGGGGGGGGGGGGGGGGGGGGGGGGGGGGGGGGGGGGGGGGGGGGGGGGGGGGGGGGGGGGGGGGGGGGGGGGGGGGGGGGGGGGGGGGGGGGGGGGGGGGGGGGGGGGGGGGGGGGGGGGGGGGGGGGGGGGGGGGGGGGGGGGGGGGGGGGGGGGGGGGGGGGGGGGGGGGGGGGGGGGGGGGGGGGGGGGGGGGGGGGGGGGGGGGGGGGGGGGGGGGGGGGGGGGGGGGGGGGGGGGGGGGGGGGGGGGGGGGGGGGGGGGGGGGGGGGGGGGGGGGGGGGGGGGGGGGGGGGGGGGGGGGGGGGGGGGGGGGGGGGGGGGGGGGGGGGGGGGGGGGGGGGGGGGGGGGGGGGGGGGGGGGGGGGGGGGGGGGGGGGGGGGGGGGGGGGGGGGGGGGGGGGGGGGGGGGGGGGGGGGGGGGGGGGGGGGGGGGGGGGGGGGGGGGGGGGGGGGGGGGGGGGGGGGGGGGGGGGGGGGGGGGGGGGGGGGGGGGGGGGGGGGGGGGGGGGGGGGGGGGGGGGGGGGGGGGGGGGGGGGGGGGGGGGGGGGGGGGGGGCAGTTCCATGGGGTAATCCCTGGGAAGAAAGCCAAATCACTCAGCCAGGTTGCCCTCGACATCGTATTCGGCGAGAAGAACTTCCGAAAGGAACGGCTGATTTGACGGCGGCTTCCCGGGCCACGAGCCGTATGTACCTCAGGCTCTCACTCGGGAGCAGCAGGACGAGCTCCGTCGCAGGAACGACTAGCTCCTAAACACTCCCGTCACTGGGATAACTCCCGAGGCATTAGCCATGGAATCGACTCGCCTGGCCACTCTGGCCGAGCGCGATCGCCTCGAACGGCTTCAGAGGGAGCTAGACGAACACGAGCGCCATCAACCTAGATCCAGTCGGCACAAACGCCAGCTCTACTCGAGTGACCAACCTCATAAGTATCAAGTCCTTAGTACTCCATTGCAAAATCTGACAGCTGCCACTCGGATCACGGGTTCCCTCCTACCCTTCGGCTCCACGGCCGGAGAGGGGATTTGGCAGATCGAGGCGCTCCTGAAGACAACATTGTCATAGAACAAGGCAGTGTCCCAGTCCAGAGATGGGATCAACAATGCGTCAGTGCGCATGGAAACCATCCAGTCGACACACAACCCACTCGGCTCTGGCAGGCGTCGGGTCACTTCCTCCTCAAGAGACCACCATGAAGATCGGAGGCGGGATCGAGTCGAGTCGCCCCAGCGTCACAACGATTATGATCACGCCCTGATGCCTCCACCATGGGATGGCGCGTACGGGTGTCCGCCCTACGTTGATAGGCGTACACATGGCGGCGATCGTAAGCCAAGTCCGGCTCGTCATACGAGGGACACTCGAGACCCTCTGTTTAACGCGAGATCTGTTCTCACTTAGAGCTTGGTCAACAGGGGCCGTGCCCTACGAGAAGGCCGAGATCATGATATCCCGAGTGGTTCTGTACCCTCGGGCCCCGAGTGTTTCAGCCGTTACATACGAGCAGCAGAAACTCCCAATAACTTTAGATTGGCCACGGGGATCAGCAAGTTCACTGGCGAGTCCAAACCTGAGATTTGGCTGGAAGATTACCGAGTGGCAGTCCAGATCAGTGGCGACAATGATAATGTGGCCATGAAGCATTTGCCGCTGATGCTAGAGGGCTCCGCTCGGGCTTGGCTAACACAGCTCCCGCCAGGCAGCATATTCTGCTGGGATGATCTGGCGAGAGTCTTCATCAAGACTTTTGAAGGCACATACAAGAGAGCAGGTGGTTTGGCCGAGTTGCAGCACTGTGTGTAGAAACAGAACGAGACTCTCCGTGAGTATATCCAGCGGTGGACCACTCCGCACAATGCGGTGGAAAACGTTACGCAACACCAGGCGATCTGCACCTTCAAGGCCGGAGTAAGATACCATGAGCTGAACATGAAGTTCGGCCGAACTGAGACCCCGACTCTCAGTCGGGCTATGGAGATAGCCAATAGGTATGCCAACGAAGAGGAAGAAAACCAACTGAGAAGCGAAAAAAGTCGGACAGGCGATGTCCATCAGTCAGAAAACAAGGGCAAGAAGCACAAGCGCAAGGCTGATGCTGGAGGAAACGCCGAGGCTGCGGCTCTGGCCGGCCAAGGCAAGAGAAAAGGCTTCCAAAAGCGGAAGAAGGACTGGAAGGGGAAGAAGCAAGTCATACAGAAGAGTGACATACTTGATCAGCCCTACCAGATCCATACAAAGAAAGATGAGGAGGGCAATTTGATTTTGCCCAAGCACACCACTCAGGAGTGTCGATTCCTGAAGCAAGAAATGCGTCAAGATTCCTCTGGAGACAAGGATGAAGATGACGATGATGGATACAAGGGTACTTCCGGGTACCCCAATGTTGAGAACATCCTCATGATTTTTGCCGACGTAGAGAGCAAGAGTTGCCTCAAAGTCATCAACCGAAAGGTCAACATGGCAGTTCTGACTGTCACCAAATACCTCGACTGGACCAAGACGCCAGTAACTTTTGATCAGTCAGACCACCCGGCTCACATACCGACCCCTGGGCGGCAAGCCTTGGTGGTAGATCCAGTCATGGGAGGCATCTGACTGCGCAGAGTCCTAATGGACGGTGGCAGCGGGCTTAATATCATTTACGCCGACACCTTGGAGGCGATGGGCATCCCGATGACCCGGCTTAGCAAGAGCAACATGCAGTTCCATGGGGTAATCCCTGGGAAGAAAGCCAAATCACTCAGCCAGGTTGCCCTCGACATCGTATTCGGCGAGAAGAACTTCCGAAAGGAACGGCTGATTTTCGAGGTGGTGGACTTCCGAAGCACTTATCACGCCATCCTGGGTAGGCCTGCCAACGCATGTTTTATGGCCCGTCCATGTTACGTGTATCTTAAGCTTAAGATGCCAGGTCTGAAAGGCGTGATCACCATCACAGGCAATCAAAAGTTGGCTGAAGAGTGCCTCCAGAAGGGCTCACAGATTGCTGATGAACAGATGGCGATGGACGAGCTGGACGAATACAAGAAGGCGGTAGATTCAAGCGAGCTATTGAAGTCCAAGAAGCCGACTTTGGAATCCGCTTTCTAGTTGCCAGGAGAGACGAAGCCAGTGCACATCCATCCCGAGGACCTGAATGCTTCCCCGACTAACATCTCCACCACCCTGGACAACAAATAGGAAGCCGCGCTCATCCAGTTACTCCGTTAGAACTGGGACATCTTCGCATGGAAGCCGTCTGACATGCCGGGTGTTCCCAGGGAGCTGGCCGAGCACAGACTCCATGTCGACTCAAAAACGAAGCATGTCAAGGAGCATCTTCGGCGATCTTCCACCGAGAAGTGCAAGGCGATTGGCGAGGAGATAGCGCGGCTCTTAGCCGCCGAGTTCATCCGAGAGGTGTACCACTCCGAGTGGCTCACCAACGTCGTCCTGGTGCCGAAGAAAGACAAGACTCTCCGAATGTGTGTAGATTTTAGGCACATCAATCGAGCCTGCCCGAAAGATCATTTCCCTCTCCCTCGCATAGATTAGATAGCAGATTCTACTGCCGGATGTGAGCGGTTGTCGTTTCTGGATGCGTACTTCGGGTACCACCAGATCCGACTGTACAACCCTGATGAAATAAAAACAACGTTCATCACCCCATTTGGGTGTTTCTGTTATATCACGATGCCATTTGGATTGAAAAATGCTGGGGCCACATTTCAGTGTATGATCTAGAAATGCTTACGGAAGTAGATCATTCGGAACATGGAAGCTTATATGGATGACATCGTGGTTAAGTCCAGGAAAGGTTCTGACCTCCTGACCGACCTCGCTGAGACTTTTGCGAACTTACGCTCTTTCGGCATCAAGCTCAACACAACCAAGTGTACATTCGGCGTACCAGTAGGCAAGTTCCTCGGTTTCCTCGTTTCCGAACGAGGGATCGATGCCAATCCCGAGAAGATAGGAGCTATCATCCGAATGAAACAACCGAAACGTCTACACGACGTACATCGCCTCACAGGCTACTTAGCGGCCCTGAGTAGGTTCATATCACGACTCGGTGAAAAGGCCCTGCCACTTTACCGATTGATGAAGAAGTCTGACAGGTTCGAGTGGACTCCCGAAGCGCATGCTGCGTTCCAGGAACTTAAAGCCTTGCTTTCCACCCAGCCGGTGCTAGCTGCTCTGAGCAGCAAGGAGCCCTTGCTCTTATACATTGCAGCCACGAGCCAAGTTGTTAGCATGGTCCTCACTGTGGAACGACAAGAACAAGGCAAAGCCTTCAAGCTCCAACGACCGGTCTACTACATCTCTGAAGTCCTCACGCCTTCCAAGCAAAGGTATCCGCATTACCAGAAGCTAGTATACGAAATCTATCTAACTGCAAAGAAGGTGGCGCATTATTTTCTAGAACACTCGGTGACAGTGATAAGTGACGCCCCTTTATCTGAGATCATGAACAATAGAGATGCCACTGGCTGAGTGGCCAAGTGGGCCATCGAGCTCCTCCCGCTGGACATCAGGTTTTAAGCCAAGAAGTCCATCAAGTCACAAGCCCTGGTAGATTTCCTGGCCGAATGGATTGAGCAGGAGCAGCCTGTCCCGAGTGTTCCTGAACACTGGACGATGTTCTTTGACGGCTCCAAGATCCTCCATGGCTCCGGGGCTGGAGTGGTATTGGTGTCTCCTAAAGGCGATCGACTCAGCTACGTACTTCATATCCACTTCGACTCCTCCAACAACGAACCTGAGTATGAAGCTCTCTTGTATGGACTACGAATGGCAATTTCTCTGGGAATTCGCCGACTGATGATCTATGGCGATTCGGACCTAGTGGTGAATAAAGTCATGAAATAATGGGATATCCGCAGCCCTGCGATGATCGACTATTGCAACGCCGTCAGGAAACTAGAGAAACACTTTGAAGGGTTGGAGCTCCATCATGTACCGCGACTAAAAAACCAAGCAGCCGACGACCTGGCCAAGATGGGCTCCACTCGAAAGGCGGTACCCAAGAATGTGTTCCTAGAACACTTGCACTCGCCCATGATCAAGGAAGATCCTTTTGTGGAAGAGCCCCCGCAACCAGTCGGACCTTCCAATCCAACTGAAGTAGACATTCCCGCAGTAATTGATCTAGTCCAAGAGATACTAATCATCACTCCCGAGTGGACTGAGCCATACCTAGCATACTTGCTCCATTAGGAGCTCCCAGAGGATGAAGATGAAGCCCGCCAGATCGTCCGCCGATCCAAGGCCTTCACCGTCATGGGAGATCAACTATACGGGGGGGGGGGGGGGGGGGGGGGGGGGGGGGGGGGGGGGGGGGGGGGGGGGGGGGGGGGGGGGGGGGGGGGGGGGGGGGGGGGGGGGGGGGGGGGGGGGGGGGGGGGGGGGGGGGGGGGGGGGGGGGGGGGGGGGGGGGGGGGGGGGGGGGGGGGGGGGGGGGGGGGGGGGGGGGGGTGAGGCCAATCCACCACAAAGCAGGAGTAGGGTCTTACACCGCAAGGTGGCCCGAACTGGGGTAAACTGCCATGCTCATCTTCTTCCTTGCTCACGCGAATCTGGCTAGGCTAGGCTGTTGGGCGACGAGTTGGTGAGCTCGAGAGGTTGACTTCTTCGCACACGCCCGAGAGTTCGAACCTTCTTGGGTCTATGGAGCCCTGAATCCGACAGCTGGACTCAGCCACTGCGATTCAATTCATCAAGGAGATTATCTTTAGATTCGGAGTCCCACACAGCATCATCACCGACAACGGGTCTAACTTCGACTCGGACGAATTCCGCGAGTTCTGTTACACCCAGGGTACTCGGGTCGATTACGCCTCTGTGGCGCACCCACAGTTCAATGGGCAAGACGAGAGAGCAAACGGGCTCATACTCCAAGGATTGAAGCCTCGACTCATGTGTGATTTAACTCACGTAACAGGAGCCTGGGTGACTGAGCTACCGTCGGTCCTCTAGGGCCTGCGAATGACCCTGAATCGATGCATGAACCGCACCCCATTCTTTATGTTGTACGGGTTAGAGGCGGTCCTGCCGACTGATCTGCTCCACAACTCTCCTCGAGTAGATCTTTACTCAAAAGCTGAAGCCGAGGAAGCAAGGCTGGATGGCCTAGAACTTTTGGAGGAAGAACGTGAGCTAGCACTTATAAGATCGACATTGTACCAACAAGACTTGCAACGCTACCACGATAGACAAGTCAGAGGACGTGCCTTCCAGGAAGGAGACCTGGTCCTCTGAGTGGATCAACAGAAACCTTACAAGCTGGCACCCCCCTGGGAGGGACCGTTTGCCATATCCAAGGTCTTACACAATGGAGCATACAGACTGTACAACTTCACCAGAGGAATAGAAGAGCCCAGAGCTTGGAACGCGGACTTGCTCCGCAAGTTTTACGCTTAGAATAAAATTTCTCCCTTGTAATAGTTAGTCCGAATGAACTTAGATGAATAAAAGTCTCGCTTTTTCCCATATATCGTCTAGCTCGAACTACAGTCGCGTCTCACTCAGGTGAATAATCGCATTCGGAAACTAACGCACCTCCAGTGGGTGAAGAGGTGAGAAAGCTTAGCTGCGAACCAGTTTTCGCCTAAGTTAAAAAACAATCCGAGTGAGGATCTGGTCCACACTCGGGGGCTTAGCTGCAAACAAGTTTTCGCCTAAGTTAAAAAATAATCCGAGTGGGGATCTGTTCCACACTCGGGGGCTTAGCTGCGAACCAGTTTTTGCCTAAGTTAAAAAACAAGCCGAGTGAGGATCTGGTCCACACTCGGGGGCTTAGCTGCGAACCAGTTCTCGCCTAAGTTAAAAAACAATCCGAGTGAGGATCTGGTCCACACTCGGGGGCTTAGCTGCCAACCAGTTTTCACCTAA
>JAAAWM010009143.1:0-19910 GCA_036873465.1 Thinopyrum obtusiflorum
CGGCCTCGGCCAAACAATACGCCGCAACCCGACCAAATACCTAACAGAGAGGTTAGCACGCCGGACTAACCTATGCCCCCAGGGGTCTTGGGCCTTCACCCCGGGAACTCCTGCATGTTGCGAACGCGGCCGAAAGCAGACCTAGCAACCCCTTAATACAAGCGCAGTTGCGTTCCCAGTCCAATTCGGCGCGCGCCGCTCAGTCGCTGACGTCCATTAAGCTCCGGCTGAAGTATACGACGCAGAACGCCCATACTATGCCCACGTGATGGTTAGTGCTATCGGGCCATAGGCCCCTCGGATCAAATATCCAAACCGCTCGTGGATTAGGAGCGCGCGGTAACGAGCAGAGACTCACGAAAGATGTGACCCCGTCGCCCCGTCTCGAGGACTTGCGGCAAGGGCTAGGAATGCCCGGCCACGCCTCGTATTTATCTCGCGGGCACCTCTCAGGTCAACCCGTCTCCACATCACTTCGCTTAACAGCTCGCGCGGGTACCCCTCAGGGCCGACCCGTCTTTAGTATCATGTATAAGTGTCATGTCTCAGTAACCAAAGTAACTATGTGTCTGACACCAGGGGGAAATCCTGAGGGATCACCCTCGAACGGAATTCCACCTGATGTTGTCATCAAGGTGAGCGGAAGAGGATTCACCCTCGAAGCCCACACTTGAGAAGTTGCAAGACGGCGTCGGTTTCGGGGGTGGTGTAGGAGGAAATCACCCTCACATACCACGACCGAGTAACTAACCCACAAGGTCAACATCAAACGTGCTAGAGAGGAGTCACCCTCGGCACGTGATGGTAACCCAGTGGTGTCGAGCAACTTAGGGGGAAGTGATGTGCGGTGCCCAGGTCTGATCTTCCATCCCGTTGCACGGGTCTTCTGAGAATCCAGCGGGGCAGTCGGGACGAGCGGGTCTCTGTCATGGCTCTACCCATTCTAGACTAAGCAGTTTAGGATAAGCAGTAGGTAACAAGCAGGTTACAATAAACGGGGGGGGGGGGGGGGGGGGGGGGGGGGGGGGGGGGGGGGGGGGGGGGGGGGGGGGGGGGGGGGGGGGGGGGGGGGGGGGGGGGGGGGGGGGGGGGGGGGGGGGGGGGGGGGGGGGGGGGGGGGGGGGGGGGGGGGGGGGGGGGGGGGGGGGGGGGGGGGGGGGGGGGGGGGGGGGGGGGGGGGGGGGGGGGGGGGGGGGGGGGGGGGGGGGGGGGGGGGGGGGAATAAATACACAGTAACAAATGCAATCACAAGGCATGGCTACGCAAACAACTATGCTAGGGTGATCTAACGCAGTGCTGCCGATAACGAAGAAGGGGAACCCATCCGGGAATTATTCCCGGTTCCGGACGTCTGTCAGACAGATGAACCGGAGAGGGACGGTTTCATGTACAGGTAGTTTGAGGAAGGTGACGGCTAGGATGCAGTGTAGGGTTGCCTAAAGACATGTCTAAGTCATTTAGTTATTTTAGGAATTTGTTTGGATTTATTTTAATAAAGTTGAGCACTATTCATTTATCCGAAACAGGCAAAAAGTTGCATGTTCAGGTAGTTAAGAGGCATGTGACAGATTAACGGAGAGCGTATTCGGGTTCGTCTCATCGTTCTGAGCAACTTTCATGTATAAAGTTTTTCGATCCGAGCTACGGTTTATTTTCTATGATTTCCTAAAGATTTTGATATTTTTTGAAATTATTTTTATTTAATAAAATCAACATTATCCAGAACAGTTTCAGATGACGTCAGCATGATGCAATGCTGAGGTCAGCAGTCAACAGTGCTGCTGACGGGTCAAACTGGCAGGTGGGTCCCACCTGTCAGCCACAGTGAGACTAATCAGTGGGTTAATTTAATCTAACAGGGGATTTAGCCAGTGGGCCCGGCCTGTCAGTGGCTGAGTTAATTAACAAACTAACTAATTTAACTGCTAACAGAGATTAGCTTCGCGGGACCCACACGTCAGCGACCTGTCATGAACAGTACCATGCGTTGACCACAGTCAACGTGGTCAAATAATCGACGGGGGCCCACAGTCAGCGTCCCAGGGGTGGGCCCCACACATGCCACATCAGCGGGGCCGCCGGAGGAGCTCCGGCGAGCGCATCTGCGGCGGCAGATCGCCGGAGCCGCTCGGAAATCCCCTACGGTGGCCCAAAAACGATGCGGTTTGGCTCTTTCGAAAGCTGGTGGAGCCGCCCATCGATCTACGGGGTCGGGGTGAGCAGGGGAGGCCGGAGGTGTCGCCGGCGTTGAGCAACGGCGGCGGCGGATTTTGGAATTGATCGAGGCCGACGAGCTCACGCACGCACCAGCTACCAGAGGGGTCAGGGAGGAGGAAAGAAGCTCACCGCGCGGCCAAGCAAGGCCTGCGACAGCTTAGGAGCGCCGGGGCATTGCCGGAGACGACGGAGGTGCTGCGGCGGTCGGCGATGGGGAAGAAGATGAACCCGGTGATGCAAAGCCTCCGTGGACCAGCCAAGGGCAGCAGACGACCGGGCAGAAGCTGGCGGTCCTGCTGGGTAGCTCGGCCGGGCGGTGCGGCGTCGGAGGCCGCGGATTTTGCCGGAGTCGCAGCGGCGGAGCTCGGGCAGAGAGTGGGAGATGCGAGCGAGCTCGTGCGAGGGAGAGAGAGAGCGACGGGGAGGGAGAGAGAGAGAGAGGGGTCGGGGAGGAGTCCTTATCCTCTTCGCGGCTCGTCGGATGGCGACGCGTGCGCCCGCCGGCCTCGCTGCCGCTGCGGCGACGACACCGGGGAAGGAGCAGGTGGGGGTAGGTGAAGAAGCCGGTGGTGGGCTGGGCCTCGCTACAGTGACGAGCAGGCCGGGTGCACAGTGGGTGTTCTCTTTCTTTTCTTTTTCTGAAAAGAAAATAGCTCCTGTAGTAATTGTTTGAGCTAGCTAATGAGCTTTTCTGTGAGTGAAACTTTGCACATAAATAAGGCTCAATATTGTGGTGCTACACAAAAAGTTTCAGGACTCTTGGAAATAACTAAGCACTTTTAGGAAAAGGAAAAGTCCAAGATTAATGCTTCTGGAGCAATGAAATAATTTCCAGGGGCAATTTGGAATTTCCAAAAATGTTGGTTTCAATTTTAGAATAGTCTCTGCAATATTTTCTATTTACTGAACATTTTAGTTTCTATGCCAGACAACTTTTATATTTCCACTTTAGTTTGAATTTCCATTTTGAATTTGGATTTGAAATAAGATATGATCCAAATGAGGTTTAAGCATTGTTGATCATGATGACATGGCATTATCAAAAGGGTGATTACTGTGGATGAGCTACCGGGGTGTTACAAGTCTCCTCCACTACAAGAAATCTCGTCCCGAGATTTAAGTGGGGAAGTAAAAGTAACCTCGGAAGAACGGACCTTTGCATGGTCGGTTATCTAACGGATAACTCGGGAATGGTGTAAAAAGAATCTCTCGAGTTGAAACTTAATGAAACATCAAGAGTAAAGTATAAAGGTACGATAAGAAGTATCAGGCGAATGGACATTTGATTGATACCTGAACGAAGTGTGAACGGGGGTTCAGGGTATCGGGAGTAGATCATTTCTGAAGGGGGTGCTCATGACAAAACACAAAGCTAAGCGCAACGAATATTTCGGAATCGGGGATATTTAGAAGAGTCAGGTTCCGATCCTGTGGAACTGTGAGGGGAGGGGTGCTGATCAAAAGTAGGGAGAACGGTGCCATCTTACCGGTCACGGCAACAAGGTAAGTCAGAGAATAGTCTGTCAGTTATGTCGGTGGCACATCGGTACCAAGGGCGAGGGACGAAGAGAACCATTTTCCTGCTCGTGGAACGAGGCGGACCAATAGGCAAAGTTCTCGTCCATCGGTGGTTACCGGAATGTCATCAACAATAGTAACAGGGTATCATCGACCGAGTTGTAGGCCGAGGTGTTTACCTAAGCAGAGATTTATTTCTGCTTAGATGATATAAACCACAAGAAAGGTTAAACGAAACAATGGAAAGCAAAATGTGTTTACACACAGGAATTGGGAGTACATCCTTCCCAAGGAAAAGCGGAGCATGATGTACATGATAGGACAGCAAGTTCAAAGTATTTAAACAATGGGGCGAGCGAAGAATCATGATATTACCCATGCAACGGTGTTTGGGTATTAGAGTAAGAAACATTTGGCAGTATGCCTCCAATGTTCTTGTTGATATTCGGGAGTCCACAGTCAGGCTTCGTAGCAGCAATGACATGGTGTCAGATAAAGATTGGGTTCGAAGATCTCAAGAGGTACCGAGAAACAATTACAAGGGTATCTCGGGATGTAGGGAATAACCAAACACAACCAGGTTTGTATTGGTCGAAAGTCAAGGATGTTATTGATGATAACACAAATCATCGAAGAACGAGGATGGTATTTATCACCATGAATTCCAATTAACATCTCAACAGAAGTCAAAATGTTGATGCTGATCACAACGCATTTGTCAAGGGGTTTTGAAGATGAGGAATTCAATCAGTAAGATGATCAAAGTAGTTGGATTGAAGTTCGAGGTCAACGAAACCACGGATATATCACAAGCTCGGAATCAAGCTTGTTGTTCAAGGGGAAATGATAAGATGAGGAAGATCGACGTAAGCTTAGCTCATCGTCGGAGATTGTGCTCCGGGACGAAGGACCAGGTAGCACAGTTAATAGTTGGCACGATAAGATATAGCCGATCAGGCTAGGAATGATATGATGAAGTATTAAACTTCCCAGTAATGAGTACTAGGGGTAATACAGAAAGGTGAATCGGAGTAGAGAGTGAACGGGTGAAATGATCTGAAGAGGACAGGTATTTTAACTTATCCGAGAAATGGAATCACGGAGGAATATGGTCGGAACCACGATTGCAAAGGATCAATTCATAGGTATAGGATGAACTTGTACCAAGGGGAAATATTATTACGAGCAGCTTCCATGATAAGTTCTACATCGGGTCCATGGGCATGAACACACAGTTCAAGGTCGACTCCCACTTCTTCAATGCATAACCTTTCATTCACTTCTCGTTTTTGCAGAAGTTGTGGGGTTGAAAATTTATCTGGCGAAACACCGGATGAATTTGACTCGTAGAAGTTTCTGAGTTCTCGCAGATGACAGATGCATAGATACAACCCATCGGGACAATTTACGAATCCATACAACCATCAGCCAAAGCAAGGGACGTGAGTTCGAAAGCAGAGTATCGGAGTCAAAGCAGATGATACAATTTATCGAATGTATTACGTATCGGAGGAAATAACTAACAAGGTTATGGAATATGAAGGATACTATCAGATAATGATCCACCAAAAGATCTGGTGGACTGCAAAGGATAGGATTGTGAGTATCGGCATTTAATCAGATGAAGAAGGGATGCAGAGGCATCGGATTATAGAAATGTCCGAATAGTTCTATGCTTGAGTACAAGGAATTATGATTTCAAGACGAAGGATCAGAAGCAGAGGTTCTGATCAAAAGATAAGTAAGTCGGATAGAAATAGATGGACAATCGATTGCAACATGATTGGCCGAGATCCAACTCATGTCCAAAATGACGTCTGAGCCGGAAGAATGAATTAGTAGGGAAGAACTGATGATTGCGAGTATTCGCAGTAGACTGGATCAAGGAACTCAAATGGCATTGAAGAGGGATGTCAACGAAGATTGCTAAACATATGGAGTTAACCATAATGTAAGCAGGCAAGGAAAATCAAGAGCATCAGACTGCAGAGGAATTTCGGGGGATCAGATAGCGTTGGAAAATTATTTTGCGAAACACCTGAACCACTGGGGATGAATGGATCCCCGGTAATGTAAGAAATTAACCGCAGTGCGAAAGAAGCTCCACGGCAGTAGGTTCAAAGGGTTACCGGTTTTATCAAGGAGTATTATGGGGTATCTGAGTAACTGGCCCTAATGTTACAACGGCAAGGATGTGTAGATATCCACGGGGATTATTGGTGTTAGTAAACTGCAAAAGCAGTGGGCAAAGGGGTCTCAGAAAACTTCGGAGAATATCTTCAGAGTCTTCTGATGATGACACGCCATCTTCTGGAATGAGGGGGCTCTCCGGGAGAAAGCGGTTACGAGAACCTAATGTCAGAGTTAGTAAATTCATTTTAAAACCAGAATAGAAGAGAGATCAGAGTCCCAGAGTAACGGTCGAGGAGTAAAAGATCCTAATACCACCCAATTGGCGATGTGGGCCCGTAAGCCACACAGCCAAGTTAGTAAAACAGTTTTGGACCACTAGACTCAACTTCGGCCGAGGAGTTGGAAAGGGGGATTCCTAAAGGCAGTCGGCTCTGATACCAACCTGTGACGTCCCCGGCTTAATCGTGCACTAATCATACACGCAAATGCACACGATCAAGCCTAAGGACTCACTTGAAGATATCACAACACAACTCTAAAAACATAAATAAAGTCATACAAGCTTTATATTACAAGCCAGGGCCTCGAGGGCTCGAATACATAGCTCGATGCATACAAGCGTCAGCGGAAGCATCAGATATCTGAGTACAGATATAAAACAGAACAGAGAGATAAGCCTTCACAGAGGCGGGGCAAAATAAAACACTACGATCGAAAGGCGTGGGCCTCCTGCCCTGGACCCTCCGATCCTACTCCTGGTCGTCAGTCGGCTCCTCGTAGAAGTAATCACCGGGAGGATAGTAGTAGTAGCCGTAGTCGTCGACTGGGGCAGCAGTCTCAGGGGCTCCGTCATCTGTCGGCATCGGGTGGATATGTGGGGAAAAAGAAAGTAAAGCAAACGTGAGTACTCATCCAAAGTACTCAGCAAGGAAGGATCTACACTACATATGCAACATTTTCAAAGGAAGGGCTGTATATGTGGACTGGGCTGCAGAAATGCCAGAATAGAGAGGGAAAGCCAAGTCCTATCGAAGACTAGCATCTTCAGCATCTTCAATCTTGCAGCATAGAAGAGAGTAGAATAACATAATGTAAAGTAGTAGTAGTATCATCAACCTCGGCCTGGGGGGGGGGGGGGGGGGGGGGGGGGGGGGGGGGGGGGGGGGGGGGGGGGGGGGGGGGGGGGGGGGGGGGGGGGGGGGGGGGGGGGGGGGGGGGGGGGGGGGGGGGGGGGGGGGGGGGGGGGGGGGGGGGGGGGGGGGGGGGGGGGGGGGGGGGGGGGGGGGGGGGGGGGGGGGGGGGGGGGGGGGGGGGGGGGGGGGGGGGGGGGGGGGGGGGGGGGGGGGGGGGGGGGGGGGGGGGGGGGGGGGGGGGGGGGGGGGGGGGGGGGGGGGGGGGGGGGGGGGGGGGGGGGGGGGGGGGGGGGGGGGGGGGGGGGGGGGGGGGGGGGGGGGGGGGGGGGGGGGGGGGGGGGGGGGGGGGGGGGGGGGGGGGGGGGGGGGGGGGGGGGGGGGGGGGGGGGGGGGGGGGGGGGGGGGGGGGGGGGGGGGGGGGGGGGGGGGGGGGGGGGGGGGGGGGGGGGGGGGGGGGGGGGGGGGGGGGGGGGGGGGGGGGGGGGGGGGGGGGGGGGGGGGGGGGGGGGGGGGGGGGGGGGGGGGGGGGGGGGGGGGGGGGGGGGGGGGGGGGGGGGGGGGGGGGGGGGGGGGGGGGGGGGGGGGGGGGGGGGGGGGGGGGGGGGGGGGGGGGGGGGGGGGGGGGGGGGGGGGGGGGGGGGGGGGGGGGGGGGGGGGGGGGGGGGGGGGGGGGGGGGGGGGGGGGGGGGGGGGGGGGGGGGGGGGGGGGGGGGGGGGGGGGGGGGGGGGGGGGGGGGGGGGGGGGGGGGGGGGGGGGGGGGGGGGGGGGGGGGGGGGGGGGGGGGGGGGGGGGGGGGGGGGGGGGGGGGGGGGGGGGGGGGGGGGGGGGGGGGGGGGGGGGGGGGGGGGGGGGGGGGGGGGGGGGGGGGGGGGGGGGGGGGGGACAGCAGCAGGACACATGGCTCAGTCTAGATATCAGTACGAATCAAGTTGTGCATATTTGCTGTTGGCATGAACGACATCACCGCATGTCGGGTTTGCAAAAGCCATCCATCGCATGGAAGCTTGATGCCTTTCACACACTGAAGATTATCTGGCAACAAGCTGTGTCGACGAATCTCTGGATATGGTGATTCGTGAAACCCATGGTATGATGTGTAAACACAGTTCCCCCTGGCGAATGGAAGTTGCATAGCACGGTAATCATCACCGGTGATATGATCGATGATTGGTTGGATGATCGGATAATTGAGCCCGAGGAACATGGAGTGGTTGCCGAGGCTGTAAACCCGCCTCCAGTTGAATACGCCTGGCCCAACGGAGCTGGGATCTTTCTCGAACACGAAGCAGCCATAGCCATCAATGTCACGAACGCCCCAGGCATTGTACTGCATGTGGTTTGATGAAATGGTTTGGTCAATTTGGTACGTGCAAATGAGCATCAAATGACTGTCGTCAGCTGAACGAGCGATAAACCACCACGCATCGGCTGGTATGATTCCAGGTCCTGGAATCATGAAGGCCAGCGCATTTGCGTCTGCTGCAACAATTCAAATTGGAGACCAAAAGGACAAAAATAAACAATCATGTTCAGAGTATGTGTGGAATTAAGATTATTATAACAGTGACACATATCATAGACAGAGAATTGCAATGCCGTGGTCATAATCATACCCCAAGTTAAAAAAATAAGCCAATGGCTTTCATATTCTAGCGATATATCATGGTTCAAACATCATGTAACAATGAGAGGAAAACAGATATGACAGGACCTACTCATATTCTACCATAGCACTTACTACAGTTATCATATCAACTCTAAGCAATAACATGCGTTGTTATAAAAACCCTGGAAATGATAGTAACATATAGCAATCATGAGGTTATACTCATAATATCTATTCTAACAATCATTAGATGCCAATTGTTCTCATATCAACTCTAACAATAACATGTGTGGTCATAAAAATCTAGGAAATGAGAGGAACATATAGCAATGATGTGGTTATAGACATACTATATATTCTAAATTTGTAACAATGAACAGGCAGTCGTATTCTTAAGGTAAAGATGAGATGAGATAGAACAATTACACGACGATAGATTCCACCAGTATAGGCAGCCAATCTGTGCGTCGACCGCATAAACGATGCCATCGTGCACTATTGCATCAGACAGAAATGTTGGGTGAAGAGGATCGACGATGAGCCATAACCATGTATGGCGACCGGATTCCAGATAGACTAATCCCATGTTGAACATGACAATGAGCTTGTAATCCATGTAGTCTTGTGATGGTGTGGGCACTTCGCAGATTACAACCTTCAGCAAACAGAGGTCAAGCCAAAAGCTCGACGCGTCTCGTGCGTAGTAGGCAGGAGTGTCCGGCGGGCCGCGAGGCTCGATGGCGGCGGTATCCAATGATGGAAGGGTGATCTCTTGCTGGGTGTAGATATCCACGAGATGCCACGGACTACCGGATTGGTGGATGAGGACGATCCACTTGGCCTTCATGCCCGCCCAGTAGTGGCCGCGCATGAAGGACAGGTGGATGGGTAGTGGTAGCATGTCGAGGGGCACCACGGCAACCTCCGTAGGATCGTCAAGTCGGTGTCTGGGCCACCTGCGAGGATCGGGCATCAGCAAGCAGGGTGTCTTGAAAAGAGCCGGCCAGTTGCAGACGAGTAGACGGTGCAAAGACACCGAGCATGCGGCCAGACGGACGGTGCTGAGCAGGTCCATACGATTACAGATCTGCTCCAAGAGAACATCGGGGAGGGAATTCCAATCGCGGCTCTGCGTGTCAGTCGGTTCTGCCATAAGGTTTTTTAGGGCGCTGAGTGACTGGGGTTTTCGGTGCCTGCGAGCCAGCGGGGAAGTGGATTCGGGCGGGCGAGCGAAGAAGATGGTGTGTGTGGCCGAGCAGTGAGCGGGGGAATATGGTACGCGCGAGCTACCAAGGAAGATGGCGCGGTCGCGCGAGCAGTGAGCGGGGGGAAATGGTGTGCGGCTGACGATGGGGAAAAGAGGAGAAAGAAGAAGAGAGGAGGAAGAAGAGTGAAAGACGGGGAAGAAAGTGCATTAAACCTCAATTCTACTAGTACTACTACGAGGATATACCGTCCTTCGGAGTGTAAATAGTTACGCCGATGACATGTGGGTCTACCTCAAGAGGGCCCATATGTCAGTTAATGGAGGAGAGAGGTGCGTAGTCGTATTTGCGGAAGCGTGCTCCACTGACAAACATGATGGCAGTACTGGGTAAGGCTGATTTAGTAACACCAACACACTGGTTCAGCTTATTAATCAAGTGTCCCATCTGCTGCAGCGTGTATTGTCACTTCACTGTGAAGACTAGTTGAATAGTTCTCTCTGACCGAGATGGGGAATAATGGATCACAAAGACTGCCTATCTATAGTATCCCTATGCCTGTACGCTCGGGCCCCTCCCAATGCTCCGCCTTGTACAGGTGCTAAGGCTGCCATGTAGGCAAAAAGTCTGATGTGGCAAGGTGATTAAGAGGAGAGATAAGTGTGGTGACCCCAGTACTAAGCGCGAGAACCTATACAAAAGACTTAAATGGAATAATCCCACCAATGCATGAAGAACTTTAGTTACAAAATCATTAAATAAAGGATGCTTAGCACCAACAAGTTAAGCACCTGTACATGTAAGCATTGGGAGCTTTAGTTGCTAAAGTTTTTAATGTGCTTAGCACCCCATGTAAGCATCGATGCATCCTCTCCAACAAGATGAAACATTGGCCAAGGCACCCGGCTCAATTCAAAAATCTCATCAACCAAGGTAGATGATAAGTGGTGGAATAATTTTTGTAGTTTGCAAAAACACTCAATTAATGCACTCGTTTTCCTCAAAAAATTATGTTTACCAATGCATTAATTTTGTATCAAACTTTGACCATCTACTCCCTCCATCCAGGTGAGTCATCTTTGGTTGTGCACCATGACCAAGGAGGGAAAAACAAGAGAACTTAATGTTTATTTGCTACTCCCTCCGTTCCTAAATATTGTCTTTTTAGACATTCAAATGGAATACAACATACAGATGTATGTAGACATATTTTAGAGTGTAGATTCACTCATTTTGCTCCATACGTAGTCACTTGTTGAAGTCTCTAGAGAGACAAATACTCCGTGGGAACAGAGGGAGGTTTTTACTCCGTATTTGGGAAATGAGGAAGTATCACAATATGGAGGGAACAGAGGAAGCTTGAAATATGAACATGTCAATGGGAGGGAGTAAAAGCCTCATGCATGCATGCATCCATGCAACATGCAACACTCACACGTACACATGGACGCACGCAACACTCACGCACCCATGCCGCACACAGCACACGACGCAACACGCATGCTCACGCTCAAGTGCTCAACCTACTCCCTACGTCCGTGAAAGACTGTACATTTAGAGATTTACACATTGACCAGGGCATAATTAACGCCCAAAAGTAGCAGATTTATGTGTGCATGCGACCATTGAGAGAAGAAGATTAAATGAAGGTGGTTGCATGCTGTAATTAAGGATAGACATGTAGCCTATAGCTAGAGCACAAGTTGGTGCATTAGTCAATCAATATCGATTTTAGATTAAAGGCTAAATGCATTGGAAGTGTAGATGTACACTCTTTGTTTTTTAGCCGATGTACACTCTTTGTTGGAAGACCGAGGGAGTACACGTGCATGCACTCACATACACAGCCAGGGTGGTTCGCGCGCAAGGGTTGGACTCCTGTCGCGCCTGCGTAAAGTTTTGTTCAACTAATTTCTTTGCTCTGCCAACTGACAGGTGGGACCTAGAAACCAGGTGACAATTTAACCAGTCAACAAAGTGCCACGTCGACTATGTGGCCGGTCAGTAGGGTGCAATACGGTGCTCTATGATGAGCTAGTGATCGTATAATCACCGCAAAACAATATATAGTGACCGTAAAGAGCGTATTGTTACATACGTTGACCGCCAGTGTATTTTTCTCATTTCAAATTAAGCCATATTTAGCCGGAAAGGACTAGTACTTGTACTGCTTTGATGTGTCCCGTCAACTCGCCGAACAAGGATAAGCTTGCTTACTACACCTCTCCCTCGCCCACGCGCGCGGTGGCTCGCAGGACGAGGAGAGGGTTTTGACTACAGCGCCCTCTCCCTCCCCCTCTCCCTCTCGCTCGCCCTCGCCCTCGCGGTGGACGTGCAACAGTTCAATCGGTGTCAGATTGCCAGAAGCATATTGTACTGTAGTATCATCATTGTTGGACCTTCCGAAGAGGCGAAGAGCCAAGTGCAAGGTTCACACGAGTATGAACTGTTGAACCTCCCGAAGAGGCAAAGAGCCAAGCGCAAGGTTTTATAGGAGTTGTCGTCCTAGTAGGAGTATTACAACTATAGCGAACGATGCTACTGTATGATGCCGCCACGTCACCTATATCCAAAGCTGTGCCACCTTTTTTTCTCAATGAGCGTGTTGGATCCCATGCAACAACCACACAAGTTGCACGTACACATAACACATTTACTAGTAATAAATTCTAAAGGACAAATGCCAATATGCCACACATTCATTAGATAAATTTGTGCACGACTAGTCTACATATATTCACAGCGCTACCGTTCACAATTTACCATACCCCACTTACACGTTATAGATGGGCTACATGTCCTCCTCCAGGTTCCAGTCCCAGGTGTTCTTCATGGATGGCACAATCCATAGCGGTGGGCAACGGGAATCATTGTCACAACTTTCTAGTCCGGTTCCACACGATGGAGACTCATCCAAGCTGAAGCGGCATAAATCAGGGATAGCGTGTCCCAGCATGTCATTCATCCGGCGGTGCGCACTAAAGACACAACCATGCTTCATGAACGGCAGGCCTTCGGTGTCGTGCACGGAAGGTGGCATCCGCTTCACAATGGGGTAGCTGTCCCCAATGAAAAGCGAGTACTCTCCAAGGGTGTTCCTCGGCACCCACGTAGCATCACGGGGGTAGAACTCGGCGCCGTTCATCTGGTACACACGGCATCTCAGATCTGGACACATGGTGACGTACATAGTCAAGGTCCATGCATAATAATATTGTGCTCAAATATGGCGGTCAGTAATACTGTGCAGCAAATAGTACTACTCCGGTATAGAGGAAGTAAAATAACCGGCTTATTATATATAGCCACTCTTGGCTACATGCATGAGATAGTAAGACATGGAAAAACAAAAATGGTGGTAGCTAGTGGGTTCGAGTCTTCAAGGGCCTAGCTAGCTATACGCGTCCTCCAAGGGAGTAGTAAGTAGTACAACAACGAAAGAGAAGGCGAGAGGGTTAAAAAATATAATACTAAATGGAATACCTGGGTAGATGGTGACGGTCCGATCGTGGTAGATTGTGTGACCATGTTGCACATCAGTGGTACCATGGGTGACGACTGCTAAGATAGTTGATCCCAATATGCCAAAGTCAGCTACAAGGTTCCAGGTTAGACCGAATCGCGGATGCAAATGCACATCCAGGATCGGCGATCTTATTTTGATCGGGGGATGACTGGTCCCTGCAAAATTGTGGAGTACCGTTAGGGATGCAAATGATGGTTTGTGCATTCCGTTTGTAATCTCTCGTACCGTAGGATGGCAACCAGATGAAACAAGTCCCCTGGCTTGTCACCGCAAAGATGCGGCCTAGATAGCGCACGGCGTCTTCGAACGTGTAGGGGTACAAATCTGCCGCGGCCAACATGCGCCAGCCTCTGCCGTTACTGCCTCTTGCATTGATGGCAATCCTTATGTCGAACACCGCAATGAGATAGTAATCGTCGTAGCCGCGTCACTTTGTCGGCTGGTCCGCAATTGCTATCTTCTTCAATCTCATGTAGGCATCATCATACGTATTCAAGCCCAGCCAGTCCGGAAGGCCGATCCGAATGGTTGAGAAGGGGTCTACAGGGAACGGCCGCACTGCTGTGGATGTTGTGCAAAATGATGGTGGTATCCGGCCGGAGGTATGTAAGCCAATCTTCGTTGGCACCAACCTAGACCTATATATAAGACGGTGGGCAGCAGAGAAATTACGGGATGGAAATGGAATAACTAAGTACTACATGATCAAACTCCATGACTGACCTGCTCATCTGACAAAATCCGACTACCTCTCAACGTCGGCAACTCTAGCGGAGTCAACGTGCAACCATGACCAGGGAGCGGTGGACTATTCGAAGGATTGTCCCATAGAAGAACCTTCTCCTCGAGGACGCATGGAAGACCAATAAGCATGGCCTTCTCCCAAGCCTGTTTAAGCACCGTCTTGAAAAAGTTGGTGCAGGAAGCACCGAGTCTTGCGGCGGTGAGGACGTCGGAGCGGCGTGCGATTTCTCCCAGAGGATCATCATCCAAGGTCTCCCAGCCCCGACGAGGAGGAGAACTGCCTGGCAAATCCATGGGAGCAGTGACGAACTGCCTTGGAGCTGGCGAGGAGGAGATAAGAGCGTAGTAACCACAGGGCCTCGTCCCTTCTAACTGTAGCTCCTCGACCGTGAAGGAAATATGCCCTAGAGGCAATAATAAAGTTATTATTTATTTCCTTATTTCATGATAAATGTTTATTATTCATGCTAGAATTGTATTAACCGAAAACATAATACATGTGTGAATACATAGACAAACAGAGTGTCACTAGTATGCCTCTACTTGACTAGCTCGTTGATCAAAGATGGTTAAGTTTCTTAACCGTAGACATGAGTTGTCATTTGATAAACGGGATCACATCATTAGGAGAATGATGTGATTGACTTGACCCATTCCGTTAGCTTAGCACTTGATCATTTTAGTTTACTGCTATTGCTTTCTTCATGACTTATACATGTTCCTATGACTATGAGATTATGTAACTCCCGATTACCGGAGGAACACTTTGTGTGCTACCAAATGTCACAACGTAACTGGGTGATTATAAAGGTGATCTACAGGTGTCTCCGATGGTACTTGTTGAGTTGGCATAGATCGAGATTAGGATTTGTCACTCCGATTGTCTGAGAGGTATCTCTAGGCCCTCTCGGTAATGCACATCACTATAAGCCTTGCAAGCAATGTGACTAATGAGTTAGTTGCGGGATGATGCATTACGGAACGAGTAAAGAGACTTGCCGGTAACGAGATTGAGCTAGGTATTGAGATACCGACGATCAAATCTCGGGCAAGTAACATACCGATGACAAAGGGAACAACGTATGTTGTTATGCGGTTTGACCGATAAAGATCTTCGTAGAATATGTAGGAACCAATATGAGCATCCAGGTTCCGCTATTGGTTATTGACCGGAGACGTGTCTCGGTCATGTCTACATAGTTCTCAAACCCGTAGGGTCCACACGCTTAACGTTCGGTGACGACCGGTATTATGAGTTTATGTGTTTTGATGTACCGAAGATAGTTCAGAGTCCCCAATATGATCACGGACATGACGAGGAGTCTCGAAATGGTCAAGACATAAAGATTGATATATTGGACGGCTATATTCGGACACCGGAAGTGTTCCGGGTGGTTTCAGAGAAAACCGGAGTGCCGAGGGGTTACCGGAATCCCCCAGGGAAGTATTGGGCCTTAGTGGGCTTTAGGGGAGAGAGAGGGCAGCAGCCCAGGAGGTGGCACGCCGCCTCCCATGGGGAGTCCGAATTGGACTAGGGGAGGGGGGCGCGGCCCCTCTTTCCCTCTCCCTCTCCCTCTCTTTCCTTCCCCCCTTCCCCCTTCCTAGTAGGACTAGGAAAGGATGAATCCTACTCCTACTAGGAGGATTCCTCCTCTCCTTGGGGCGCACCAAGGCCGGCCGGCCTCCCCCCTTGCTCCTTTATATACGGGAGCAGGGCGGCACCCTAGAAGACACAAGTTGATTGTTCCAAGTCGTGTGCGGTGCCCCCCTCCACCATAATCCACCTCGATCATATCGTAGCGGTGCTTAGGCGAAGCCCTGCGTCGGTAACTTCATCATCACCGTGATCACGCCGTCGTGCTGACGAAGCTCTTCCTCGAAGCTCTACTGGATCATGAGTTCGTGGGACGTCGCCGAGCTGAATGTGTGCAGTCTGCGGAGGTGCCGTACCTTCGGTGCTAGGATCGGTCGATCGTGAAGACGTACGACTACATCAATCGCGTTGTCATAACGCTTCCGCTTATGGTCTATGAGGGTACGTAGACAACACTCTTCCCTCTCGTTGCTATGCATCACCATGATCTTGCGTGTGCGTAGGATTTTTTTTGAAATTACTACGTTCCCCAACAGTGGCATCCGAGCCAGGTTTATGCGTAGATGTTATATGCATGAGTAGAACACAAGCGAGTTGTGGGCGATACCAGTCATACTGCTTACCAGCATGTCATACTTTGATTCGGCGGTATTGTTGGATGAAGCGGCCCGGACCGACATTACGCGTACGCTTACGCGAGACTGGTTCTACCGACGTGCTTCGCACACAGGTGGCTGGCGGGTGTCAGTTTCTCCAACTTTAGTTGAATCGAGTGTGGCTACGCCCGGTCCTTGTGAAGGTTAAAACAGCACTAACTTGACGAAATATCGTTGTGGTTTTGATGTGTAGGTAAGAACAGTTCTTGCTCAGCCCGTAGCAGCCACGTAAAACTTGCAACAACAAAGTAGAGGACGTCTAACTTGTTTTTGCAGGGCATGCTGTGATGTGATATGGTCAAGACATGATGCTAAATTTTATTGTATGAGATGATCATGTTTTGTAACGAAGTTATCGGCAACTGGCAGGAGCCATATGGTTGTCGCTTTATTGTATGCAATGCAATCGCCCTATAATTGCTTTACTTTATCACTAAGTGGTAGCGATAGTCGTAGTAGCAATAGTTGGCGAGACAACAACGATGCTTCGATGGAGATCAAGGTGTCAAGCCGGTGACGATGCTGATCATAACGGTGCTTTGGAGATGGAGATCAAAGGCACAAGATGATGATGGCCATATCATATCACTTATATTGATTGCATGTGATGTTTATCTTTTATGCATCTTATTCTGCTTTGATTGACGGTAGCATTATAAGATGATCTCTCACTAAATTTCAAGGTACAAGTGTTCTCCCTGAGTATGCACCGTTGCCAAAGTTCGTCGTGCCGAGACACCACGTGATGATCGTGTGTGATAAGCTCTACGTTCACATACAACGGGTGCAAGCCAGTTTTGCACACGCAGAAATACTCGGGTTAAACTTGACGAGCCTAGCATATGCAGATATGGCCTTGGAACACTGCGACGGAAAGGTCGAGCGTGAATCATATAGTAGATATGATCAACATAGTGATGTTCACCATTGAAAACTACTCCATCTCACGTGATGATCGGACATGGTTTAGTTGATTTGGATCATGTGGTCACTTAGATGATTAGAGGGATGTCTATCTAAGTGGGAGTTCTTAAGTAATATGATTAATTGAACTTTAATTTATCATGAACTTAGTACCTGATAGTATTTTGCATGTCTATGTTGTTGTAGATAGATGGCCCGTGCTGTTGTTCCGTTGAATTTTAATGCGTTCCTTGAGAAAGCAAAGTTGAAAGATGATGGTAGCAATTACACGGACTGGGTCCGTAACTTGAGGATTATTCTCATTGCTGCACAGAAGAATTACGTCCTGGAAGCGCCGCTGGGTGCCAGGCCTGCTGCAGATGCAACTGACGACGTTAAGAACGTCTGGCAAAGCAAAGCTGATGACTACTTGATAGTTCAGTGTGCCATGCTTTACGGCTTAGAACCGGGACTTCAACGACATTTTGAACATCATGGAGCATATGAGATGTTCCAGGAGTTGAAGTTAATATTTCAAGCAAATGCCCGGATTGAGAGATGTGAGGTCTCCAATAAGTTCTACAACTGCAAGATGGAGGAGAATAGTTCTATCAGTGAACATATACTCAAAATGTCTTGGTATAATAATCACTTGATTCAACTGGGAGTTAATCTTCCTGATGATAGTGTCATTGACAGAATTCTTCAATCACTGCCACCAAGCTACAAGAGCTTCGTGATGAACTATAACATGCAAGGGATGGATAGGACAATTCCCGAGCTCTTCGCGATGCTAAAGGCTGCGGAGGTAGAAATCAAGAAGGAGAATCAAGTGTTGATGGTCAACAAGACCACCAGTTTCAAGAAAAAGGGTAAAGGGAAGAATAAGGGGAACTTCAAGAAGAATGGCAAACAAGTTGCTGCTCAGGAGAAGAAGCCCAAGTCTGGACCTAAGCCTGAGACTGAGTGCTTCTACTGCAACCAGACTGGTCACTGGAAGCGAAACTGCCCCAAGTATTTGGCGGATAAGAAGGATGGCAAGGTGAACAAAGGTATATGTGATATACATGTTATTGATGTGTACCTTACTAAAGCTCACAGTAGCACCTGGGTATTTGATACTGGTTCTGTTGCTAATATTTGCAACTTGAAACAGGGACTACGGATTAAGCGAAGATTGACTAAGGACGAGGAGACGATGCGCGTGGGAAATGGTTCCAAAGTCGATGTGATCGCCGTCGGCACGCTACCTCTACATCTACCTTCGGGATTAGTTTTAGACCTGAATAATTGTTATTTGGTGCCAGCGTTGAGCATGAACATTATATCTGGATCTTGTTTGATGCGAGACGGTTATTCATTTAAATCTGAGAATAATGGTTGTTCTATTTATATGAGTAATATCTTTTATGGTCATGCACCCTTGAAGAGTGGTCTATTTTTGTTGAATCTCAATAGTAGTGATACACATATTCATAATGTTGAAGCCAAAAGATGCAGAGTTGATAATGATAGTGCAACTTATTTGTGGCACTGCCGTTTGGGTCATATTGTTGTAAAGCGCATGAAGAAACTCCATACTGATGGACTTTTGGAATCACTTGATTATGAATCACTTGGTACTTGCGAACCATGCCTCATGGGCAAGATGACTAAAACGCCGTTCTCCGAAACAATGGAGCGAGCAACAGATTTGTTGGAAATCATACATACTGATTTATGTGGTCCGATGAATATTGAGGCTCGCGGCGGGTATCGTTATTTTCTCACCTTCATAGATGATTTGAGTAGATATGGGTATATCTACTTAATGAAACATAAGTCTAAAACATTTGAAAAGTTCTAAGAATTTCAGAGTGAAGTGGAAAATCATCGTAACAAGAAAATAAAGTTTCTACAATCTGATCGTGGAGGAGAATATTTGAGTTACGAGTTTGGTCTTCATTTGAAACAATGCGGCATAGTTTCGCAACTCACGCCACCCGAAACACCACAGCGTAATGGTGTGTCCGAACGTCATAATCGTACTTTACTAGATATGGTGCGATCTATGATGTCTCTTCCTGATTTACCGCTATCATTTTGGGGTTATGCTTTGGAGACGGCCGCATTCATGTTAAATAGGGCACCATCTAAATCCATTGATATGATGCCTTATGAACTGTGGTTTGGTAAGAAACCAAAGTTGTCGTTTCTTAAAGTTTGGGGCTGCGATGCTTATGTGAAAAAGCTTCAACCTGATAAGCTCGAACCCAAATCGGAGAAATGTGTCTTCATAGGATACCCAAAGGAAACTGTTGGGTACACCTTCTACCACAGATCCGAAGGCAAGACATTTGTTGCTAAAAATGGATCCTTTCTAGAGAAGGAGTTTCTCTCGAAAGAAGTGAGTGGGAGGAAAGTAGAAATTGATGAGGTAACTGTACCTGCTCCCTTATTGGAAAGTAGTTCATCACAGAAACCGGTTCCTGTGACACCTACACCAATTAGTGAGGAAGCTAATGATATTGATCAAGAAACTTCAGATCAAGTTACTACCGAACCTCGTAGGTCAACCAGAGTAAGATCCGCACCAGAGTGGTACGGTAATCCTATTTTGGAGGTCATGTTACTTGACCATGGCGAACCTATGAACTATGAAGAAGCGATGGTGAGCCCAGATTCCGCAAAATGG
>JAAAWM010009144.1:0-19919 GCA_036873465.1 Thinopyrum obtusiflorum
GCGCAAGGGCAAAATGGTCATTTTCAGAATGTTAACACATGGTGAAAATGATACCAACAGAACGGGCTCCACGAGACAAAGAAGTGGGCTTTGGAATCACCTCATTTGGAGTTGTGAGCAAAAAGATATAAGGGTTTTTCTGCCAGGGACCTATCTGTAATAAAATCATCACAAACAGGCCCTTGGCTGAACAAACAGAACACGCCTTTTGGCAGAATACGCTTTCCAACTGAGAAAACGTGAACTGGGCCGCAACAGAGCCCGAGTACGCTTTCGAAAAGGGAAAACATATTCCAATTGAATACGCTTCCACTTATCCTAGTCAGCAGAGGCAGGGCCGGCTCCTGCCTCGCTGACTGGTGGGGCTGCGGGGTCCATGCGCGATCAACTCTCTCCTCCGGCCTCCTTCTTCTTCTCCCCCGACACCGCACGCAGAGCCGAGGAGGACCATCGGCGCTGCTGCTCGCCTGGCCGGCTCCGGCCACCGCGCGGGACATTGCGCCACCGACGAGACGAGGAGAGAGCGCCGCCTCCATCCCGGCTAAACACGGACGCCGAGGAGCATCGAGATGGGCAGGGCCATGGTCGCGGCAGAAGGTGGCTTCGGCCAGAGTTGGGGCGCGGCGCTCCGGCCATGGAAAGACGGCGACGCGGTACTGGGAAGGATCAAGGGCGGTGCAGGAGGTCTCTGGTGGTGGAGAGAGGGAGGGAGGTGCTCGGCATTGAGCGAATTTAGGCCGAGGCCGAGGCGGGCACGGCAGCCATGGGGGAGGAAAGGGAGGTGCTCAAGCTCAAATGAGTGGATAGGGAGGGCTAGGGGAGTGCGTGAGGTCGAGTGGTGAGGAGAAACGCGCCCGGGGCGACCTTATATAGGCAGGGGAGGAGGGGGTCGAGTTGGCGTCGCCGCGGACGCGTGGCCGAAGCCACGGGCGCGTGTGCGCACGCTCGAGCTCGGAGGTAGACGACGGGAGGGGGCACAGGGAACACTCAAGAGGCAGAGGGAGCCATGAGAGCACGGGGAGGAAGAATACTAGCGCCATTAATTCGATGTCGGCACCGTTGGCCCGTGGGCACGCGGCGGCGAGCGTCGGTGAGGAAGCTGCCAGAGGGGGAGAGGGGTCCATGGGAACG
The DNA here is from genome assembly GCA_036873465.1 of Thinopyrum obtusiflorum. Classification (NCBI taxonomy): domain Eukaryota; kingdom Viridiplantae; phylum Streptophyta; class Magnoliopsida; order Poales; family Poaceae; genus Thinopyrum; species Thinopyrum obtusiflorum. The sequence continues at coordinate 1,132 of JAAAWM010009144.1, forward strand.
GCGATGACGAGATGAAGATGCTAGACATGCTCACGCGCATGAAGGTGACGAGTGGAAGAGAGGCCGAAGCACAAACGACGTCCTGGACGCGCCACAGTGCACAGAGCGCGTGCACATGCTTGCCATCGTCGTAGTCACCACGTGAACCGGGTCATTCAATGCTCACTGGCACCCAAAATGTTGTCTAGCTAATAGGCCTTCCAACGTAGATTATAAATGAGGCTATGGATTGATCTGGGCCATAGTGGTTTGGTTGGAATTGAGCTCTAAAGTTTGTTGTAGCAAACTTGGCTGTGCACTGGTGATCAACAGAGAAGGGATTGGAGCCAGTGGTGTTGTCTAGGATGATTAACTACGGAAGGACTATGATCCTGGATGTTTTGAGGATAAATGGACCAAGGCTTAATATAGTTGCTTTGCAACTGACCAAAATGGTCCAGAATCAAGATCAAGATGATGCACTCACATAGAGTACCCACTTGAGCTCAAATTTGGCAAGGCTTGGTGATTTGGTCATAAGAAGATGCTGTAAAAAGTTTGTACCAAATGGATTCACCAAAATGGTACTTCCTTCACAGCTATTCCATTTGTCCAGAAAATTGGAAAAATACTAGAGAAATAATGGCTAGAAGAATTGACACCAAAATTGGTGGAGAGAGGTTTTAAGGTCATGGGAATACTCTGGTAAATTTTCAGCCAAAATGAAGCAATATAAAATATACTTGCTTCACAACCTGAAAATATTGATAGAAACAAATATTTTATCCTGTGCTCACATAGTTGATTGGATGGGGCTGAAATTTGGAGGAGTGTAAAGATATGAGCACATGATGGAGTGTGCAAAATTTGAACTCATTTGGAGAACCCTAGCTAGTACTTCCTTCACAATGCCTTCTGTTTGACAGAAACTTTGAAACAATGCTGAGGAAGATTAGCTAGGCAAATAAAGTTGAATTTTGGCATGAGGCAATGATTTGGATGAAATAGCATGCCCAAAAAGTTTGGGAGCCAACAAGGAAAGATAGGTGGCACTTCCTTCACAGAAAGCCACACTGGACAGAAATGAAGAATAATTATTGCGGAATTATTCTTGGGCTAGGACAGGAAAGTTTGGGCATATTTGAGCAACATATGACCCAAAGAAATTATGAGAATTAATTGGGATTTTTGGGAGTGACAGAAATATAGGTTGCTTCACAACCTAGGGCAGACAGGGTTATTCCTTTAATAGAAAAAGGAATATTCCTGAGAAAAAAAATTTAGGGTTTGGGCTAGAATGGAAATGGAATGATCTTGGGAAAGTTTTGAGAACGATAAGTCACTTGGGAGAGGAAATGAAGATGATTTCCCAGGTTACAAGGCCACAGAAGCAGTCCAAAAAGAAAAACAGAGCAAAAACCAAATAAATCAACAGAAAAAGGAAAGGGCCAAAAGCCAGGCTGTTACAGAGATGCAGCAAGCTAAATGTGCCAAGGCGGAGTCAAGCTTAAAGTCTTCCTTGGAAGACTTAGAAAAATCAAGGCCAGCTTTGTAGCAGAAAGGAGCACCTTTGAATCTGAGAAGGCTGCCCTATTGAAGCGTGTTGAAGACGCTGAAATCCAGCTAAAGCCGGTAGCCGCAGAATTGGCTGGCTTAAAAAAGCATGTCTCTCAAATGACTACTGCCATCTTTGGTAAGTAATTTCTTTCTTCCATTGGAGTAACTCGCCTGGCAGCTGGAAAAATATAGTGCTAACTCGCCCTGGCGACTCATGTATAACAGATACCAGGAGTGCTAGCCTTGGAGAAAATATAGCAGCAAAACTGAAAGCCGTCTACTCCTTGACGGAGCAATTATATGATGGCGCTCTTCAGACACTAATTGCCATTTCAAATGGAAAGAAGTCGCCCACAATCATAAAAACTTTGTTGGAACACTTGTCCATAGTGCCAGCACAAGTGGAGGAACTGAAGGTATCAGCCGCCCGTTCGGGCGCCATCACTGCATTAAGCCGGGCCAAGGTGTACCAGTCAGAGCTGGACCCAACAGAAATGGCTGGCAGGTGTCCACAGTTCAATGATGATGGGTCTGTCTTTGAAGAAGCAGATTTTACCAGATGTGTCAAAGAGGTGCGACCCTTGGCGTGTCAACTTGCATAGGAGCTGGACTTGACAAAGTACCAGCCGACATATGATAGCAAGAATACACGCATTGAGGCACCTTCCCATGCCATTATAGATCTGACTCCACCAAGGTGTAAGCATACTTTTCCCCTGATATTGACCCCTCTTCTGTCATGAATGATGAAGCCATCTTCGAAGCCTTAACTTGTATCGATTGGACGTCGGGTAGTCTTTAGATTTCGAGCGAAGAGCCGACACAGGATGACCCTGGAACCTCCAGCACAAGGCGCCAAGATGATGTTAACCCGGCGGGATCTAACCTGCGCGGCTCAGAAGCCAGTTTAAAGGAGTGAACTAACTCCTGAAATACTTAGCAGCAAAATCGTTTGGGCTCAATTGTAGCCCTGTAATTGTATAGTTTGAAAAACCTTTATTTGCCTTGTCATGCCTTCATGCATGTTATGTCAACCTTTCATCGAGCAGCTGAATTTCTTTATATGCTTGATCTAGTCATAAATGCATATCTTGTCTTGCAATATCTCTGAATTTACTTAAGGTCTTTACATATTATCTGTAGATCCATCAACAAATGTACTGGCGACTTCTAGTCAAAAACCAAGACGGGTTAATAACCCGATGACTCATGGTCATAAAAAAGTTTGGAACAGACCACTTGACGAGTCAAAACTACCATAAGCTCAAGTTTGAGCAATGTTTATATCCTTCATATGATGAAGAACATAAAACTCATGTAAAAACAAGAAGAACTTAAAACACCACTACAAAAAAAGACACATCCGTGACATTATGGGCCGAACGAAATTTTTTTCTGTCATGCTTATGACACTTCTATGACGACAATTGTGACAAAACTGGTATCATCATAGATGTGGTGGGCTCCTACTTCTATGACAAAAAAATAATGACAGAAAATGGGCTTTTCGTCCTGGGCGGGCCGGAGACGCAGCTGCATGACATTCTTTGGGCCATCCATGACGGAAAAAACCATGGTAGAAGCGAGGGCGAGGAAAATATCGGGGAGTTCCCGGTTACGGTGGGTGGTCGGGGGCCGAGCGATGTGCGTTTCTCTCGTACGTACGCGCGTGTGTGCGAGGCATTGCGCTCTAACTGAACTCGAGCGAGGCATTGGGCTCTAACTGAACCCGAGCGATTGCACTGCAGGCTACGCGTTACTGAACCCGAGCGATCAATCGATCCCTTGCTATTAAGTGAATCCGAGTGATTCCTTCGCTACTGCTGCTAACTGAAGCCGATCGATGCTGCCTCTGGATGAACAGTGAGCATTGTTGGGGGAGGGGTTTGGATGAACAGTTCCCGGTGGGGGGTTGGATGAACAGGACCCCGTGGTAGTAGAGGCCGTTGCCGCTGGATGAACAGGACCCCGATCGATCGAGCCGGTTGGGGTGGATGAACAGGACCCCGTGGAGGGCTGGATGAACAGGACCCCATGGAGGGCTGGTTGAATAGTAGCCGGTGGAGGGCTGGATGAACAGTAGCCCGTGGAGGGGTGGTTGAACAGGACCCCGTGGAGAGGTCTAGTTGAACAGTAGCCGGTGGAGGAGCGCGCGGTGGAGGCTGGATGAACATGAGCCCGTGGATGAACTGTCACAGGTGGAGGCTGGAGGAGGTCGACGGTGGATGAACAGTAGCCCATGAAGGCAGCCGATGGTGGAGATGAACAATATCCCGTGGAGTCCCGTTTTGTGGTACGCCACACCCCTCCCGATGAACAGGAGTCCCGTTTCGACCGTAGCGCTCCAACACAAGTCCGTTTCCTCCGTTTTGCGGTAGGCCACACCCCTCCCGATCAACAGGACCCCCTTTCGACCGTTTTGCGGTACGCCAGACCCCTCCCGATGAACAGGATCCCATTTCGACCGTGGCCGGTCGAACACAAGGCCGTTTCCTCCGTTCTGCGGTACGCCAGGCATCGTTTCCATCGAATATTCCGTCCAAGCCGGTTGGCTCCCGATGAACAGCACGCGTTCCGTTGCCTCCCGATGAACACGACGCATTCCGTTGCCTCCCCATGAACACAACGACGATGCAGTTTCTCCGTTCCGACCCAGCCATGTACACAAGCCCTGCCGTACGTATGCGCGAGTAGGCGTTCGAGACACCGGCCGAATGTACGTACATGGCCGTATTTACTTTCTTGCACCCTGGCCGCTGTATGTACGTGTACATGCTACGTGCGCGCCTGTACTACGACACGTGCGCGCCTCTACATCGACCAGTATGTACGTACACGTTCGCGACCAGAATGACAATGCTACGTACGCTTCGATCAGGTGGGCCCCGACTGTCAGGCACTTCCTTGCGTGCGAAGATGTAGCTGGTGGGTCCCAATAGTCAGGGGGGAAACGTTTTTTTTCACGAAATACGGTGGCCCATCCGGTGGGTCCCTGCTGTCAGGTGGAGGAATCATTTTTTTGCGCGTAATAAGGAGGCACTTCCTTGCTACGGCCATGGACCCAGCTATCAGCCTCTCCACGTACTGTACTCTTCCGATGGAAGTCGTTCGTTGACCACATTGACCATGCCGCGCCGAGAGCACCAAGGCGGTGGACGATGGCGAGGCCTAGGAAGGGGACGACGTGGAGCCGGGGAAGACGCGGCAGTGGATGCCCACGCGGAGAGGAGTACGAGGGTTCACTGGTTCGGCTGCGGTGTGAGCCTGCCGTCGCCGCAGGGCCTGGCCAGCGGTGGGAGTAGTAGGGGGCGGTGAGGCCTCCGCGGCAGCATAGCTAGCCACGGGAGGCAGGAGCAGGTGGCACGACCGGCGCTGCTTTGGGCGGCTGGAGCAAGAAGACCAGAGGTTGAAGAAGCACTACGGCCGTTGGATGGACATCGTACGGTCACTCGAGCTAGAATCGTTCATATTGACTAAGTTGACAAAGCCCTCCGTCCCCGTCAACTTAGTAGGCCCACATGTCAGCCTCCCACTATGCTGGGTCCCAGCTAGCAGGGGGAGTATTCATTTTTTTGTGCGTAATAAGGAGGCACTTCTTGCGTGCGAAGATATAGTTGGTGGGTCCGACCTGTCAGCGGGGGGAACATTTTTTTTGTGAAATACAGAGGCCCTTCCGATGGGTCCCAGATGTCAGGCGGAGGAATCATTATTTTGCACGTAATAAGGAGCATTTCCTTGTGTGCGGCCGTGGACCCAGTTGTCAGCCTCTCCACGTACAGTCCACGTCCGATGGATGTCGTTCGTTGACCACGGCGCGCCAAGAGCACCAGGGCGGTGGACGACGGCGAGGCCTAGGAAGGGAACGACACAGAGCCGGGGAAGACTCGGCAGTGGTTGCCCACGCGGTGGGGAGTACGAGGGTTTACTGGTCCGGCTGCCGTCACCAGAAAATAACAGGAGGTGTGGGTGAGTAGAGGAATGGCCTGGCCAGCAATGGAGTAGGGTGGGGCGGTGCGGCCTATGCGGCAGCACAGCCGGCCACAGGAGGCGGGAGCAGGCAGTCCCACCGGCGCTGGTTTGGGCGGCTGGAGCAAGAAGATCAGATATTGAAGAAGCAGCACGGCCGTTGGATTAACATCCAACGGTCACTGCTGCTAGAATCGTTTGTGGACTAAGCTGACAAAGCCTTTCGTCAACCTAGTAGACCGACAAGTCAACCTCCAAATCTGTCCCAAACAGCATACAGCCCAAAATTTCTAGCCAGATTCAAATTAATTTAAAAACTAAACATACCTTAATTTAAATCCAATGAAATTTTACCCGCACAAATTCAATGAAATTTAAAATATCAAAATCCGAAAGAAAAAAGTATTTTGGAACTAATAGCCTATTTGCTGTATTTTTTTCATTTTACAGCCCATTTAATATTACTTGGGGGGGGGGGGGGGGGGGGGGGGGGGGGGGGGGGGGGGGGGGGGGGGGGGGGGGGGGGGGGGGGGGGGGGGGGGGGGGGGGGGGGGGGGGGGGGGGGGGGGGGGGGGGGGGGGGGGGGGGGGGGGGGGGGGGGGGGGGGGGGGGGGGGGGGGGGGGGGGGGGGGGGGGGGGGGGGGGGGGGGGGGGGGGGGGGGGGGGGGGGGGGGGGGGGGGGGGGGGGGGGGGGGGGGGGGGGGGGGGGGGGGGGGGGGGGGGGGGGGGGGGGGGGGGGGGGGGGGGGGGGGGGGGGGGGGGGGGGGGGGGGGGGGGGGGGGGGGGGGGGGGGGGGGGGGGGGGGGGGGGGGGGGGGGGGGGGGGGGGGGGGGGGGGGGGGGGGGGGGGGGGGGGGGGGGGGGGGGGGGGGGGGGGGGGGGGGGGGGGGGGGGGGGGGGGGGGGGGGGGGGGGGGGGGGGGGGGGGGGGGGGGGGGGGGGGGGGGGGGGGGGGGGGGGGGGGGGGGGGGGGGGGGGGGGGGGGGGGGGGGGGGGGGGGGGGGGGGGGGGGGGGGGGGGGGGGGGGGGGGGGGGGGGGGGGGGGGGGGGGGGGGGGGGGGGGGGGGGGGGGGGGGGGGGGGGGGGGGGGGGGGGGGGGGGGGGGGGGGGGGGGGGGGGGGGGGGGGGGGGGGGGGGGGGGGGGGGGGGGGGGGGGGGGGGGGGGGGGGGGGGGGGGGGGGGGGGGGGGGGGGGGGGGGGGGGGGGGGGGGGGGGGGGGGGGGGGGGGGGGGGGGGGGGGGGGGGGGGGGGGGGGGGGGGGGGGGGGGGGGGGGGGGGGGGGGGGGGGGGGGGGGGGGGGGGGGGGGGGGGGGGGGGGGGGGGGGGGGGGGGGGGGGGGGGGGGGGGGGGGGGGGGGGGGGGGGGGGGGGGGGGGGGGGGGGGGGGGGGGGGGGGGGGGGGGGGGGGGGGGGGGGGGGGGGGGGGGGGGGGGGGGGGGGGGTTTTATATATAGGAAGAAAAGAAAAACTAGGCTCGTTCGCGTGATAACATTCCCGAAACTGCGACCGTTCGATCTTGCGTCGCAACTAAAACTGCGAGGAAAATGCGTTCGTCTGCCGTCTTCCTCCCAGGGAACGTTCGCCACATAAGTGACTAGCACCCTTGGTTTTCAACTGAGAGGTCTTGGGTTCGAGTCCCAGGAACTCTCAATTTTGTCCTCCTTCCTTCCTCGCAAAAAAAAGAAAGAAAATCAAAGACTTGAGAAGGCGTACAGAACAAGCTAGTGTACCAGTAAAGAGACGTTGCTGAGTTTTAGAAAAAAGAGAGACGTGCTCCTGTAGCTGGTTCGAATCCAAACCTAGACTATGACTATATATGGTGCTATGCTACTCTGCAAGTAATGAAACTGACATATCCAATGTTCCCTTCTCCTCTTCTATACTTACTCTGCCTAGCATCAGAAGCTCTGGCCGCAGCAACCATGTCTGCTTGCTGCTCGTCCACCTGCTCTTCAGCAGGCAACAACCAAATATGCGCCAAGGCGCCACCCGTACCATCGCCTGTGGGTCTCATCACACCCCCGCCGGCACACGCACCACAGCCGGTTGCTCATCGCAACCCGCTGCCATTGGTGTGGTGCCACTACTGCAAATAACGCAGAGTCATCCGTCGCGTCTCAACCACAATCCTCAACCCTGGCCGAGTCTTCTACAAATGCCCGAATCATGGGGTAATAATATGTTTAAGTGTTGTTCTGCTGCTTTCAGTTGCTGATTTTTTTAATAGTTTGGTTGATGATCTTCCAATTTGATTCGTGCAGAAAAGGGAAGATTCGTGTGATTTGTATTTCTGGGAAGTTGCTGATGTGGGGGAACGCAACTACGCTGATTATTTGGTTAGCCGAGGAATCCCAATACCAGCAGGTTGGGGTGTTGGACAAGTAACTGAAGGAACAACAAAAGAGGAAGATGCAGAGCAGAAGGTTAAAGATGCAGTTCCTCTGATCATGGCCCCCCCCCCCCCCCCCCCCCCCCCCCCCCCCCCCCCCCCCCCCCCCCCCCCCCCCCCCCCCCCCCCCCCCCCCCCCCCCCCCCCCCCCCCCCCCCCCCCCCCCCCCCCCCCCCCCCCCCCCCCCCCCCCCCCCCCCCCCCCCCCCCCCCCCCCCCCCCCCCCCCCCCCCCCCCCCCCCCCCCCCCCCCCCCCCCCCCCCCCCCCCCCCCCCCCCCCCCCCCCCCCCCCCCCCCCCCCCCCCCCCCCCCCCCCCCCCCCCCCCCCCCCCCCCCCCCCCCCCCCCCCCCCCCCCCCCCCCCCCCCCCCCCCCCCCCCCCCCCCCCCCCCCCCCCCCCCCCCCCCCCCCCCCCCCCCCCCCCCCCCCCCCCCCCCCCCCCCCCCCCCCCCCCCCCCCCCCCCCCCCCCCCCCCCCCCCCCCCCCCCCCCCCCCTACAACTAAACAACAATGTCATCATGTTTTAGTCATCATACAATCACCAAACATAAATGAACATACATAACAAGTGATGTTCTCACAGCAAAATACTAAACAACACGTTCATCAGGTTTCAGTTGTCATAGCAAACACAATTTCACATAGTAGATAAAAAAACATCTTCTGGCAGGCATATACGACAAAAGCAATCTAATCATCATCTGTAGCATCAGCGTCAACATCTTCGCCATGTGTATCAGTCTGAATCGTAATTCCTCAGAGTGTCATCTTCTTCTTCATCCTCAATGTCCTCGAACGTTGGCTTCTTCTTGATCAACTCTTGTATGTCCACAGCACGACAGGCAATCTTTTCGCCAGCGTCATTGACGTGATGGTTCTCAAAGATATTAGGAACATCTGTGGAATCTTGTACATCAGGAGCAGTGTAAGCATCATCTTGTTGGGCAACTTCATTAAACGAATTCCTCTGCTCAAACCTTTGCAATACTCTCTAGTCATTGCTACATGCAAATGTGTCTTCCAAGAAAAATATTTATATTACTTGATTTGCCAAAATAAAAGGCTCGTTGGTATGGTACGCCGCCTTGACATTGATGGATTTGAAATAATCATCAGCTCTGGGTTTTGCGATCCTGGAAAACAGGTTATACCAACGACAGCACAACAGAACCACACACCGATGATCCTCGAAACTGGAGATATACTGCAACTGAACAATGTCTCTTATGTTAGCATACATTTCAGTTGTTTCTCTGTCGTACGTATCCGTGCTCATGATGGCACTGTTTTGTGTCTTCCTGCTTTCGTCGCGTGCAAGGGTGTTGTAGCGCACATCTCCAACAACGCAAGATTCATAATGTGTTACCCGAGTATCAGGACCCATTGCTAGTGCGTAAAGGGCATCATCAACTGCCTGCCCATCCTCCCGCATCTTCATAACCTATGGTTAGAAAATAGACAAGCTGGTCATCTTACGTACTCAATATATTAAAAAAACTGACAGTGCAATTCAAAAGCTTACATGGCTCTTGAACCATTTCGCAAATCCTGCCATAACCAGTTTGTCAATGTTTCTTGGATTTTGCGGCAGTAACTCCTTTTTGTAGATGCTGCACAACATAGTGATCGTGTCAAACATCTAAATATATAAGAATGTGCTGCAAGTTTAGTAGATTACGATGTATAAGCTGCAGTACTTAGCACTTACTTGATATAAGGTAGTATCTTAGGACAGTTATTCAACACATACCAAACCATTTTGTCCAAATCTTTAGGTCTGTCCTCTTGTCGAGTCTTCCCTGTAACTCGAATAGAATAATCGAAAACATTGAGCCCAGGATTGTCTTCACCCACCTCTTTGCTAAGATGATCAGTTGTTTCAATGTATTTTGAGCAGAATGTCAACGCTTCTGTAGCAATGTAGGCCTCTGCAATGGAACCCTTAGGTCTAGCTATGTTCCTAACATAGCCCTTGAAAGTGCCTAGCCGCCTTTCAATAGGGTAAATCTAGCCATATTGTACTGGACCTCTAAGTAATGCCTCATCAGGTAGATGAACAGCCAAATGCACCATCACATCAAAGAAGGCTGGAGGATATATCTTCTCAAGGTCGCATAGGATAGTTGGTATCTTGTCTCTAAGACGCTCCATAGAATCTACCCTGATATTTCTACTGCAGAGTTCCGTGAAGAATTGTCCCAACTCTGCAACTGCTCTGTATAAGTCAGGGCGGCCCAATCCTCTAAGGATAACAGGTAGAACCCTTTGAAGTAGGACGTGGCAGTCATGAGTTTTCAACCCTTGTACCTTGTTTCCATCTGCACTGACTCTCCTTTCAGGGTTGGAAGCAAATCCATGTGGGAATCTCACACGTGACAGGACCTCGCGTAATTCTTTTCTTTTTACCTTGTCCAAGACGTACACAGCTGGTGCCATATCCCGTGGTTTACCTTCATCTTCCACCTGCAAATCCTTTCTGATACCCAGGTGTGTCAAATCAATCCTAGATTTTAAGGTATCTTTCGTCTTGCCTTCAATATTAAGAAGTGTGCCGATAATGCTACCACATATATTTTTCTCGATGTGCATCACATCAAGATTATGCCGCAGATCCAAATCTTTCCAATACTCCAAGTCCCACAAAGTGGACCTGCGGGTAAACAATAATCTCTCTTCTGCCCTGCCACACTTCCTTTTCCAGCTACCATTACCAGGATGGTTTCCTGGTGTAATATGCCTGACCTTCTCTAATTCCACTTGCAACTCATCGGCGGTGAGCCTCTTTGGCGCATCGCGGTTTTCATGCTTTGCATTGAACACATGTCTTCGGTATTTTGTAGGACGCGGCTTGTCCTTGGCAAGGAAACGATGGTGTCCAATGTAACAGATCTTGCTAAGTATTGCGTATGACAGCGGATTCCTGTCACAGCGAACACATGCATTGTAACCATGTGTCGTTCGCCTTGACATAGTGCCCAAAGCTGGATAATCATGGATGCACCCAATTATACCAGCACGCAGAAAGAAATCAGCTGGTGGCCTGCTATATAGGTCTCGAGTGAGAACACCCCTCCATAGCTGTTGAAGTTCCTCCACAAGAGGCTCCATGAATAAATCAAAATCCTTTCCAGGACTTTTTGGACCTGGGATGAGCAAGGCCATCATGTAGTTTGATTCTTTGGTGCAGACATTTGGAGGCATGTTGTAAGGGATAACAAGCACTGGCCACATGCTATATGTGGCGCTCTGGTGGCCAAATGGGTTAAATCCATCTGAAGCTAAGCCAAGTCTAATGTTTCTCGGGTCAGCAGCACACTTTTTGTGTTTCTGATTGAAGCTTTCCCACTCACTACCATGTGATGGATGGCTCATTACATTCTGATCTCTGTACTCCTGGTTCCTAGAATGCCACAGTACATCCTCTCTTGTTTCAGCATCATGAAACAACCTCTGCAATCTTGGTGTAATTGGAAAATGTCTCAGAACATTATGAGGAATCCTCTTCACAGCATCGCCATCTTTCCATCTTGATGATTTTCATTTCGGGCATTCACTTAAGTTGCCCCCCCCCCCCCCCCCCCCCCCCCCCCCCCCCCCCCCCCCCCCCCCCCCCCCCCCCCCCCCCCCCCCCCCCCCCCCCCCCCCCCCCCCCCCCCCCCCCCCCCCCCCCCCCCCCCCCCCCCCCCCCCCCCCCCCCCCCCCCCCCCCCCCCCCCCCCCCCCCCCCCCCCCCCCCCCCCCCCCCCCCCCCCCCCCCCCCCCCCCCCCCCCCCCCCCCCCCCCCCCCCCCCCCCCCCCCCCCCCCCCCCCCCCCCCCCCCCCCCCCCCCCCCCCCCCCCCCCCCCCCCCCCCCCCCCCCCCCCCCCCCCCCCCCCCCCCCCCCCCCCCCCCCCCCCCCCCCCCCCCCCCCCCCCCCCCCCCCCCCCCCCCCCCCCCCCCCCCCCCCCCCCCCCCCCCCCCCCCCCCCCCCCCCCCCCCCCCCCCCCCCCCCCCCCCCCCCCCCCCCCCCCCCCCCCCCCCCCCCCCCCCCCCCCCCCCCCCCCCCCCCCCCCCCCCCCCCCCCCCCCCCCCCCCCCCCCCCCCCCCCCCCCCCCCCCCCCCCCCCCCCCCCCCCCCCCCCCCCCCCCCCCCCCCCCCCCCCCCCCCCCCCCCCCCCCCCCCCCCCCCCCCCCCCCCCCCCCCCCCCCCCCCCCCCCCCCCCCCCCCCCCCCCCCCCCCCCCCCCCCCCCCCCCCCCCCCCCCCCCCCCCCCCCCCCCCCCCCCCCCCCCCCCCCCCCCCCCCCCCCCCCCCCCCCCCCCCCCCCCCCCCCCCCCCCCCCCCCCCCCCCCCCCCCCCCCCCCCCCCCCCCCCCCCCCCCCCCCCCCCCCCCCCCCCCCCCCCCCCCCCCCCCCCCCCCCCCCCCCCCCCCCCCCCCCCCCCCCCCCCCCCCCCCCCCCCCCCCCCCCCCCCCCCCCCCCCCCCCCCCCCCCCCCCCCCCCCCCCCCCCCCCCCCCCCCCCCCCCCCCCCCCCCCCCCCCCCCCCCCCCCCCCCCCCCCCCCCCCCCCCCCCCCCCCCCCCCCCCCCCCCCCCCCCCCCCCCCCCCCCCCCCCCCCCCCCCCCCCCCCCCCCCCCCCCCCCCCCCCCCCCCCCCCCCCCCCCCCCCCCCCCCCCCCCCCCCCCCCCCCCCCCCCCCCCCCCCCCCCCCCCCCCCCCCCCCCCCCCCCCCCCCCCCCCCCCCCCCCCCCCCCCCCCCCCCCCCCCCCCCCCCCCCCCCCCCCCCCCCCCCCCCCCCCCCCCCCCCCCCCCCCCCCCCCCCCCCCCCCCCCCCCCCCCCCCCCCCCCCCCCCCCCCCCCCCCCCCCCCCCCCCCCCCCCCCCCCCCCCCCCCCCCCCCCCCCCCCCCCCCCCCCCCCCCCCCCCCCCCCCCCCCCCCCCCCCCCCCCCCCCCCCCCCCCCCCCCCCCCCCCCCCCCCCCCCCCCCCCCCCCCCCCCCCCCCCCCCCCCCCCCCCCCCCCCCCCCCCCCCCCCCCCCCCCCCCCCCCCCCCCCCCCCCCCCCCCCCCCCCCCCCCCCCCCCCCCCCCCCCCCCCCCCCCCCCCCCCCCCCCCCCCCCCCCCCCCCCCCCCCCCCCCCCCCCCCCCCCCCCCCCCCCCCCCCCCCCCCCCCCCCCCCCCCCCCCCCCCCCCCCCCCCCCCTTTAGTTGTACTCATATTTGGCTGTGAAACTTGAATTTGATGACATAGTTTGATGTTGGACTGCAATTTGCTCGACGTCTTCGAATGAGAACAAAGCTGACCCGACATGGCCTCTGCTATTTATTTATTTATATGAGCAAAAGGGGATACCCCCTGATTTCCGTTAATAAAATCATTAGATGTTCACAACACTACGCCCAGCTTGCTACACAGGTTTCGTTCATTACTAGTTTCAACAAAGTGGTCATGTCGTAGCCACTGAATACATCACGAGTGCTACATACACTTCAAATAAAGAGACAATCATCCTACAGAGCACATTGATTTTGCCCATTATCTTCACAAGCTTTTTCATCTCCTCATTGCTGTCAATGTCGTTCAATAGCTGTTTCTTGGCCATGATCAGAGGAACTGCATCTTTAACCTTCTGCTCCGCATCTTCCTCTTCTGTTGTTCCTTCAGTTACTTGTCCAACACCCCAACCTGCTGGTATTGGGATTCCTCGGCTAACCAAATAATCAGCGTAGTTGCATTCCCCCACATCAGCAACTTCCCAGAAATACAAATCACATGAATCTTCCCTTTTCTGCACGAATCAAATTGGTAGATCATCAACCAAACTATTAAAAAAATCAGCAACTAAAAGCAGCAGAACAACACTTAAAAATATTATTACCCCATGATTCGGGCATTTGTAGAAGACTCGGCTAGGGTTGCGGATTGTGGTTGAGACGCGACGGATGACTCTGCGTGATTTGCAGCAGTGGCACCACACCAACAGCGGTGGGTTGCGATGAGCAATCGGCTGCGGTGCGCGTGCCGGTGAGGGTGTGATGAGACCCACAGGTGATGGTACGGGTTGCGACTTGGCGCATATCTGGTTGTTGCCTGCTGAAGAGCAGGTGGACGAGCAACCAGCGGACATGGTTGCTGCGGCCAGAGCTTCTAATGCTAGGCAGAGTAAGTAGAGAAGAGGAGAAGCGAACGTTGGATATGTCAGTTTCATTACTTGCAGAGTAGCATAGCACCACATATAGTCATAGTCTAGTTTTCGATTCGAACCAGCTACAGGAGCACATCTTTTTTTTTCTAAAACTCGGCAACGTATCTTTACTGGTACACTAGCTTGTTCTGTATGCCTTCGCAAGTCTTTGATTTTCTTTCCCTTTTTTGCGAGGAAGGAAGGAGGACAAAATTGAGAGTTCCTAGGACTCGAACCCAAGACCTCTCGGTTGAAAACCAAGGGTGCTAGTCACTTATGTGGCGAACGTTCCCTGTGAGGAGGACGGCAGACGAACGCATTTTCCTCGCAGTTTTCTTCCTATATATAAAAAAGTATGCTACTTGGTATCCGCTTAGTCAACAAACGATTGTGCCAACCTTAACCGTTGGATTGACATTCAACGTCTGTCGCGTTTCTTCAGTCTCTTCTTCCTCGAGCCGCCAAAGCCAAACCAGCGCCGGCGGGACCGCCTGCTCCCGCCTCCCACAGCTGGCTGTGATCTGCCCTGGCTCCTGTCCGTTCCCGTCCGAGGCCTCAACATCGTCCTCCGCCTTGGTTCGCTCGCCGCGGCACCGCCCTCCGGTGTTGTCAACATGGTCAACAACCGAGAGGAATAAGGAGATGACTGTACATGGTGAGGATGATAGTAGGGACCCAGCAACGCGCGCAGTAATTTTGTTTTTTCGGGACGGAGAAGGGTATCAACTGGGTTGTGTGGGACCTGTGGCCCGTCTAGCCCAGGCTTTTATTCATATGTTACCCGTAGGTCCACTTTGTGGGACTTGGAGTATTGGAAAGATTTGGATCTGCGACATAATCTTGATGTGAGGCACATCGTGAAAAATATATGTGACAGCATTATCGGCACACTTCTTAATATTGAAGGCAAGACGAAAGATACCTTAAAATCTAGGATTGATTTGACACACCTGGGTATCAGAAAGGATTTGCAGGTGCAAGATGAAGGTAAACCAAGGGATATGGCACCAGCTATGTACGTCTTGGACAAGGTAAAAAGAAAAGAATTCTGCGAGGTCCTGTCATGTGTTAGATTCCCACATGGAGTTGCTTCCAACCCTGAAAGGAGAGTCAGTACAGATGGAAACAAGGTACAAGGGTTGAAAACTCATGACTGCCACGTCCTAGTTCAAAGGGTTTTACCTATTATCCTTAGAGGATTGGGCCGCCCTGACTTATACAGAGCAGTTGCACAGTTGGGACAATTCTTCAGGGAACTCTACAGTAGGAATATCAGGATAGATGCTTTGGAGTGTCTTAGAGACAAGATACCAACTATCCTATGCGACCTTGAGAAGATATATCCTCTAGCCTTCTTTGATGTGATGGTGCATTTGGCTGTTCATCTACCTGATTAGGCACTACTTAGAGGTCCAATACAGTATGGTTGGATGTACCCTATTGAAAGGCGGCTAGGCACTTTCAAGGGCTATGTTAGGAACAGAGCTAGACCCGAGGGTTCCATTGCAGAGGCCTACATTGCTACAGAAGCATTGACATTCTGCTCAAAATACATTGAAACAGCTAATCAGCTTAGCAATGAGGTGGGTGAAGACAATCCCGGGCTCAATGTTTTCGATTATTCTGTTCAAGTTACAGGGAAGAGTCGACAAGAGGACAAACCTAAAGATTTGGACAAAATGGTTTGGTATGTGTTGAATAACTGTCCTGAGATACTACCTTATCTCAAGTAAGTGCAGTACTGCAGCTTATACATCATAATCTACTAAACTTGCAGCACATTCTTATATATTTAGATGTTTGACGCGATCACTATGTTGTGCAGCATCTACAAAGAGGAGTTACTGCCGCAAAATTCAAGAAACATTGACAAACTGGTTATGGCAGGATTTGCGAAATGGTTCAAGAACCATGTAAGCTTTTGAAGTGCACTGTTAGTTTTTTTTAATATAATGAGTACATAAGATGATCAGCTTGTCTACTTTCTAACCATAGGTTAAGAAGATGCGGGAGGATGGGCAGGCAGTTGATGGTGCCCTTTACTCACTAGCAATGGGTCCTAATACTCGGGTAAGACATTATGAATCTTGCATTGTAGGAGATGTGTGCTACAACACCCTTGCACGAGACGAAGGCAGGAAGACACAAAACAGTGCCATCATGAGCCTGGATACGTATGACAAAGAGACAACTAAAATGTATGCTAACATAACAGACATTATTCAGTTGCAGTATATCTCCAGTTTCAAGGATCATCGGTGTGTGGTTCTGTTGTGTTGTCGTTGGTATAACCTGTTTTCTAGGATCGCAAAACCCAGAGATGATGATTATTTCAAATCTATCAATGTCAAGGCAGCGTACCAGACCAACGAGCCTTTTATTTTGGCAAATCAAGCAACACAAATATTTTTCTTGGAAGACACATTTGCACGTAGTGTTGACTGGAGAGTATTGCAAAGGTTTGAGCAGAGGAATTCGTTTAATGAAGTTGCACAACAAGATCATGCTTACACTGCTCCTGATGTACAAGATAACACAGATGTTCCTAATATCTTTGAGAAACATCACGTCAATGACGCTGGCGAAAAGATTGCCTATCGTGCTGTGGACATACAAGAGTTGATCAAGAAGAAGCCAACGTTCGAGGACGCCCCCCCCCCCCCCCCCCCCCCCCCCCCCCCCCCCCCCCCCCCCCCCCCCCCCCCCCCCCCCCCCCCCCCCCCCCCCCCCCCCCCCCCCCCCCCCCCCCCCCCCCCCCCCCCCCCCCCCCCCCCCCCCCCCCCCCCCCCCCCCCCCCCCCCCCCCCCCCCCCCCCCCCCCCCCCCCCCCCCCCCCCCCCCCCCCCCCCCCCCCCCCCCCCCCCCCCCCCCCCCCCCCCCCCCCCCCCCCCCCCCCCCCCCCCCCCCCCCCCCCCCCCCCCCCCCCCCCCCCCCCCCCCCCCCCCCCCCCCCCCCCCCCCCCCCCCCCCCCCCCCCCCCCCCCCCCCCCCCCCCCCCCCCCCCCCCCCCCCCCCCCCCCCCCCCCCCCCCCCCCCCCCCCCCCCCCCCCCCCCCCCCCCCCCCCCCCCCCCCCCCCCCCCCCCCCCCCCCCCCCCCCCCCCCCCCCCCCCCCCCCCCCCCCCCCCCCCCCCCCCCCCCCCCCCCCCCCCCCCCCCCCCCCCCCCCCCCCCCCCCCCCCCCCCCCCCCCCCCCCCCCCCCCCCCCCCCCCCCCCCCCCCCCCCCCCCCCCCCCCCCCCCCCCCCCCCCCCCCCCCCCCCCCCCCCCCCCCCCCCCCCCCCCCCCCCCCCCCCCCCCCCCCCCCCCCCCCCCCCCCCCCCCCCCCCCCCCCCCCCCCCCCCCCCCCCCCCCCCCCCCCCCCCCCCCCCCCCCCCCCCCCCCCCCCCCCCCCCCCCCCCCCCCCCCCCCCCCCCCCCCCCCCCCCCCCCCCCCCCCCCCCCCCCCCCCCCCCCCCCCCCCCCCCCCCCCCCCCCCCCCCCCCCCCCCCCCCCCCCCCCCCCCCCCCCCCCCCCCCCCCCCCCCCCCCCCCCCCCCCCCCCCCCCCCCCCCCCCCCCCCCCCCCCCCCCCCCCCCCCCCCCCCCCCCCCCCCCCCCCCCCCCCCCCCCCCCCCCCCCCCCCCCCCCCCCCCCCCCCCCCCCCCCCCCCCCCCCCCCCCCCCCCCCCCCCCCCCCCCCCCCCCCCCCCCCCCCCCCCCCCCCCCCCCCCCCCCCCCCCCCCCCCCCCCCCCCCCCCCCCCCCCCCCCCCCCCCCCCCCCCCCCCCCCCCCCCCCCCCCCCCCCCCCCCCCCCCCCCCCCCCCCCCCCCCCCCCCCCCCCCCCCCCCCCCCCCCCCCCCCCCCCCCCCCCCCCCCCCCCCCCCCCCCCCCCCCCCCCCCCCCCCCCCCCCCCCCCCCCCCCCCCCCCCCCCCCCCCCCCCCCCCCCCCCCCCCCCCCCCCCCCCCCCCCCCCCCCCCCCCCCCCCCCCCCCCCCCCCCCCCCCCCCCCCCCCCCCCCCCCCCCCCCCCCCCCCCCCCCCCCCCCCCCCCCCCCCCCCCCCCCCCCCCCCCCCCCCCCCCCCCCCCCCCCCCCCCCCCCCCCCCCCCCCCCCCCCCCCCCCCCCCCCCCCCCCCCCCCCCCCCCCCCCCCCCCCCCCCCCCCCCCCCCCCCCCCCCCCCCCCCCCCCCCCCCCCCCCCCCCCCCCCCCCCCCCCCCCCCCCCCCCCCCCCCCCCCCGCTTCATGCGCTGCCTCCGAGGCTGCCATGTACTCCGCTTCACATGTAGATCCTGCCACGACGCTCTGCTTGCAGCTGCACCAGCTTAGTGCTCCACCATTCAACATATACACGTATCCGGTTTGTGACTTAGAGTCATCCAGATCTGTGCCAAAGCTAGCGTCGACGTAACCCTTTACGACGAGCTGTTCGTCACCTCCATAAACGAGAAACATGTCCTTTGTCCTTTTCAGGTACTTCAGGATATTCTTGACCGCTATCCAGTGTTCCTTGCCGGGATTACTTTGGTATCTTCCTACCAAACTTACGGCAAGGTTTACATCAGGTCTGGTGATGAATCGAACACCCATAGAGTTCTAGTGTTGATCATGTTTCGCTCGCGAGAGAGGTTTAGTCAACGGATCTGCGACATTCAGATCCGTATGTACTTTGCAAATTTCTATGTCTCCATCTTGAACATTCTCACGGATGGAGTTGAAACGACGTTTGATGTGCCTGGTCTTCTTGTGAAATCTGGGCTCCTTCGCAAGGGCAATAGC